>SNQJ01S0171922.1:7882-20479 GCA_010110895.2 Picea sitchensis
TCAATACTGTTGGCATGGCCACTGCTGCCAGCAGGCATCCATAGCCTCGACAGGGTTTCCATTTAACCCACTCTGACATCTGTATCCTGTCAAGAAGTTCTAGATCAGAATAAAGGACATTAAAGAGGTTTCTTATATTTTTTGCATATTTTCATATACCTGACATTGCTTCGCTGCCAGCGGGCCTCTTCAGTACCCCGGCGAAGTTGTCTTGGCGCCATGCTTGCATTTACCTGCTGCCAGCAGACCTGTTCAGTATCCCGACGGGTTTACAAGCACTTCCCACAGCTCTTTTTAGTAATTTATTTTGTTTTTTCTTTTATAGATATATATTTGAGCGGGGTGACACTGAATATCATGATTTTTCAACATAATTTTTTCAGACCTCATCAGAATTTTTTAGGACTGTCCTCTATTTAGATCCAAAGATGTTTTATTTAGAAAAACAGCTTCCTAAGACAGGGAGACATCTCCTGAGTCATTCCTTTACGGAATAGGGACAGCGTAAAAAGATAATAGATGATCATGACAAGCTTTACTCAGAGATCGAAATCGGTAAACTTCTTTCAAACAAAAGACTTTTCCAACATAGATATATATTTCATAAATATACCATTGATGTTTGTACAAATTTTCGGAAGTTATTTCAGCGAAGAAAATCTCTTTTATCTTTGTCTGAATAGCTCAGCATACAGGTATGTGTATTTCCAAAGACACAAACTGATAAGCATAAGGGAGAAATCAAAACACACTAGCGAAGAAAAAATTGGAAAGCAAAGAAATCCAAACAACAAAAACAAAAAACAAATATGCACAGAAGGTCCATCTGAAAACCTCATGCAACACTCCCCTGAGAAACTGAAAGAAAGTAGGAAAATCTTGAATGATGGGAAAGCAGTCCTGCTCATGGTACCTTGGGTCAGGGTTGATTCAGATTCATTTATCTCTTTACTTTCCATTTAAGATTTTCATGATGATACTACGTTTTTGAAAATAAACGTTCAAGTAAAAGCAAAGAGAAAAAGATCAAGGGGGCTTCCCTGACAACAGCCGTATTATGGTTCTCGTGGTGTGCCCACTTGCGTTCATGACTGCATTATTAAAAGAGAAATAGTGAGAAATAAAACTGAAAGAAAAACCTATTCCTAAACCTACTCTAACTTTTAAACAAATCAGGATACTATGTGAAGTCATGTTTCCAATGTAGCCATCAGAGTAACTCTAATCCTGCAATGAAAACAAGATCAAGCATTATTAAAAAGAATGGTAATATATCAACAAATGACAGAAACATATCACGCTTACCTTCATAATCATCAAACAAAGTAAGCATAATCTTACCATTCTTTTGGATATTCTTGTTGTACGAATCCTCCAACCATTGTGCAGTCTTGTCATGATAAGGGTCATAATAGCATGGGTGAGTGTAAGTAGTTTTGAAAAACTTGTCAGGATTATGAGGAAATGGAATAACCATCAGCCAAGGCTGAAATGCCCCATCCTCCTGACAGTTCTCTAAGTACTCATTAATTTCTTCATATGGAGGATCTAAAAGAAATATGTCACGCCTACTTCCAAGATTCTTAGGTAAAAATAAAGCAAGCACAACTTTGTCTTTATTGTGAAATTTTTTCATATATGAATATTCAAGCCATCCTAAAATCCTGTCACAAAAATGCGGATCCAAACCATGACTTTGATGAAACGAATATATCAATGGGAAACTCATCATAGGAGGATTCGTGCAATCAATTGGATCATTGGTTTGAATGTTTCCTTCGAGGAGATTGATCATTTCAAAATGTGAAGCATAAACATTAAGATTCGAGCTAAGCAAAGAACGAATATGCAACTTAGAATGTTTGATCTCCATAAAATATAATGCATTGTCTTTTTCAACAATAAACTGTGTAAAATCATCTCGCAACATGTCATTTCCCCATGTGAGTGATGAAAGTGAACAAGCATCAAATCCAAGTTTATCAATGTTGGGTTTGGAACTGACTTCACCAAAATTTAACATATTGAAAGGATATGATTGTGGTGGAAAAGAGTAGTATGTTGTAGGTAAGATGTCAAGTCCACCAGAATCTAGGAATCGAGGAGGTCATACTATTGATTTCTGAGGCAAAGAGGGCATGAATTCCAAGGCTTTCGTACAACAGTTTTGGCACAAAAATTGAGACAACAGAAGGAGGCATGAATTTCTGAAAAAAATCGTATAGTCCGTACAACTAGGAGGCACGAAAATCGAGGGTCGTACAGATCTATTTTTTGGGAATGAATTTCGAGGAGTATGTGGCTCAGATTCTGAGGAGGAACCTTGGTACGATTTATGAAAAATGTCTGTAATTTTTGTTAATAACAGAAGATTTCTCTTAGCTCTGAAATAATAAAAAATCCCTCTCACTGGTTTTCCCCTTATGGGTTTTTCCAGGGTCAAGTTTGACCAAAAATCTATGTGCATTTTATTTTTTAAATATGGTGTTGCTGATATAAATTTATTTATGCATTAATCGTTGTTCAAAGTCCTCATGTTTCAGTTTTGAAATTTTGTTTATATGCTGAGTATTTATGGTTGTCGTAAAATTGGGTTTTGGGCATTAAACATTGAGAAAAAATAGCGAGACTTGAAAATGGGTGGGGTTTGAAATTTACATGGTATCAAAGCTAAGTTGAAGAGAAGTGCAGATTTAAATCAACACGACAGAGAGTGTGACAAAAGCTACTTCACCGGACAGATTTTTTTGGAATTCTTATTTTCAGTTGAGAAGGGTCAATGGCTACTGGTTTAAGGGTTGAGTATAGACTTGATGGGGTAGTAAATTTTGGTGCTTGGAAGGAGAGAATGATTTTGATTTTGCAGGAGACTGAGTTATGGGACATTTTTGAGAACTCAACAACAAACCCAGTAACTAGACCTACAGATGCTACTCTTATAACAGCCTATAACAAGAAGAGTATCAAGGCTAAAAGAATCATCCTTGATTCCATCAAGGACCATTTGATTCCTCGTGTGACAGGGAAGACAAATGCCTATGAGATGTGGGAGTCCTTGATGAAGTTGTATAAAAGTACAAACGAGAACCGAAAGATGGGCATTAGAATGACCAGGGCTAAAAATGTGGTCACATATCTTACCAGGTTGACACAGGTGAGAGATGAACTTGGAGTTGTTGGGGAGGCCATTGTTGACAATGAACTTGTGAGGACGACATTGAATGGGGTAACAAAACAATGGGTTGTTTTTGTTGAGGGCATTGTGGCTAGGGAGAATTTTCCCAAGTAGGAACGTGTTTGGGATGACTTTGTTCAATAGGAAACCTAGAGAGGTTATGTGCATGGCAATTCATCTACAGGTAATGATGAGGAGAATGTGGCCCTTGCTGCTAAAAATAAGAAGAAGTTCAAAAAGGTTCCCAATGGAGGAAACAAATCAAAGAGTGAAGGCAAGAAGGACATGATCAAAGTCAAGTGCTTTGCATGCCACAATTTTGGGCACTCTGCGGGACAGTGTCCTAATAAGAAGAAGACGCAGACAACAGCTTCAACATAGGTGGAAGAGTTTTCCACCCGATTCGACAAGGAGTTTTCCTTAGTGGTGTGTCTTTCCACAAGAGCCACACATTCCAGTGTTTGGTATATTGATAGTGGTGCCTCCCGCCATATTACAGGTGTTCGTGAGAATTTGACAGATCTTACACAGATTGGTGATCTTGAGGTAGTGCTTGGAGATGACCTGGTGGTCAAGGCAGTTGGTAGTGGGACAATATCATTTCAAAGGGAGTCTCAACCTCCCATGTTGTTGAGATATTTCCTATATGTTCCTGGCTTGAAGAAGAACTTGATTCCAGTTTCTACTATTGAGGAGAGGGGATATGAGGTGTTGTTTTGTGATGGACATGTGCTCCTATTTCCCAAGGGGTCCAGTATCATTTCAGCCAAAGTGATTGGGACTCGAGATGAGAAGATGTACAAGCTCAAGTTTCAGCCAGATAGTGCATTGTATCATACTACCACCAACAATGCTCTTTGTGAGCTATGGCATCGAAGGATGTCCCATTTGCATCATGGGGCCCTGAGAATACTAAGGGAGATTGTGATTGGAGTGCCATAGTTCAGTACAAAGCACCAGGAATTGTGCAAGGGGTGTGCTTTGGGAAAGCACACCAAGACTTCTTTTCCAAGCAGTGACAACAAAGCAACAGGTATACTTGATCTGATTCAATCTGATGTTTGTGGTCCTATGTCTTCTACATCTTTGAGTGGTTGTTTGTACTATGTCATATTCATCGATGAATTCTCTCGAAAGTCTTGGATTTTCTTCATGAAGACCAAAGGCAAGGTCTTCAATCGGTTCCAACAGTTTAAAACTCTTATGGAGAACCAGACTGGGTGGAAAATCAGAGTACTGACGACAGATAATGGGCGTGAGTATACCTCCAAGGAGTTTAATGACTTCTGTGCAGGAGAGGGCATCAAGAGGTAGTCCACTGTTCCTTACAACCCACAACAGAATGGGGTTGCAGAGAGAAAGAACATGGCCATACTTGGGGCTACAAAATCCATGTTGCATGATTAAGGGTTTCCACTCTTTCTTTGGGTTGAGGCATGTTACACTGCAATTTATCTGCAGAACATGAGTCCACACATAACATTGGGGGATAAGACTCCTAAGGAGGCCTTCTCTGGGAAGAAGCCTGAGGTTGGGCACTTTAGGATTTTTGGGTGCCTTACATATTCACAAGTCCCTTCTGAGAATAGGACAAAGCTAGATCCCACAACACAAAAGGGGATTTTTGATAGGTATAGCGATAATTCAAAGGCTTTCTACATATACATCCCTTCCTTCAGGAAGACAGTTTTGAGAAGGGATGTGAGATTTGAGGAGGATAGAGCCTTTAGGAAGTCATGAGGGACTGAGAGGGGTGAGAAGTCATCACCTCAGAATGATGTGAGTCCACAATAGACTTCAGTGACTCATAGTTCAGGTCCACCAGTTTCAATGACGACTAGTCCACAGGCCACAGGGCCACAGGTGTCAGGATCAGAGGTTATTGATCCTCAGATTTCAGGATTAAGTGCTCCAGACTCTACTTCAAGTTCACAGTCTTCATGTGATGGGTTTGAGTAGGGGAGTCCCCTCCACGGGACACTACTTCAGAGAGGAGGAAGCCCAAGTGGCTTCAGGACACTCTGAAGGAGGCATGGGGTTATGTGGGGAATCCCAGGCAGGCTATATTGCGATGGTGAGCAACATCAAGGAGTCTAAGCCTTCCACTTTTGAGGAGGTTGTTGGCAGACAGGTTTGGAGAGATGCCATGATAGAAGAGTACAGTTCCATCATGAAGAATGATGTTTGGGAGATTGTTCCTAGACATGAGGGGAAGTCAGTGGTGACCTCTAGGTTGCTCTACAAACTGAAGTATGCTGAAAATGGCAGCATTGAGAAGTACAAAGCTCGTTTTGTGGCTCGGGGGTTCTCATGGGTTGAGGGAGTTGATTATGATGAGACCTTTGCTCTGGTTGCTAGTTATACCTCGATCAGGGCAATGATCTCTATTGCAACAGAGATGGGTTGGAAGATCAATCATATGGATGTGAAGATCACATTTATGAATGGTCTTATACATTAAGAAACCATTAGGATTTGAGGTGCATGGGAGAGAGTCTCATGTGTGCAGACTGAAGAAGGCATTATATGGGCTTAAACAAGCTCCCATAGATTGGTATTCTAGGATTGATGCCTACTTGCAACAGTTCGGCTTTGAGAAGAGTGAGGTGGATCCTAATTTGTACTTCATTATGGTTGAGGAGGATCCTCTCATACTCTTGATATATGTTGATGATATTTTCATTACAGGGGCTAAGAGACTCATTACTAGTTGCAATGAGAGCCTTGCGTCAGAGTTCAATATGACATATATTGGACTGATGAATTATTTTTTGGGATTGGAGGTTTGGCAGGAGCCTGGACACTTCTTTCTGGGACAGAGGAAGTATGCTTTTAATATTATGAGGAGATTCCAAATGGATGATTGTAGGCCCATGACCACACCCATGATTACTAACTGGGAGAAGCTCCATGCTTCTGACTCACAGTTGGTTGATTCCACTTTATATCATCAATTGATCGGTTAGTTAATGTATTTGGTCAATACCAGACTGGGTATTTGTTTTCCTGTCAACACTCTTAGTCAGTTTATGGTGGAGCCTACGAGAGTGAATTCGATGGCAGAAAAACATGTGCTCACATATCTTTGTGGTACAATGGATTATGGCCTAGACTATTTGAGAGGGGATGGAGTTCAATTGGTGGGCTATACTCATTCAGATTGGCCAGGATGTGTCAGTGACAGGAAGAGTACTTCTGGATGTTGTTTCGGATTGAGCTCAATAGTGGTGTCTTGGTTCAATCGGAAGCAAAAGTCAATGGCTCTGAGTTCTGTAGAGGCTGAGTATATGGCTGCTAGTCAGGTCAGTTGTGAGGCCCTTTGGCTTCTCAAGTTGTTGGTGGGATTATTTGGTGTGCAATTGAGACCAACTATGATTTACTGTGATAATCATAGTTGTATCAAACTCTCTGAGAATCCAATTTTTCATGACAGGTCTAAGCACATTGAGATTCGATATCACTTCATCCAGGATTATGTTCAGAGAGGAGCAATTGAGCTACAATATATATCTACAGATGAGTAGATTGCGAACATACTCACTAAAGATTTGGGAAAAGGCAAGCTTGTGTTTTTCAGACATAAGCTTGGAGTTGTGAGTAACACCTTCCTCGGTAAGAGGCAGTGTTAAAAATAATTAAAAATACCCAGGCAAGTGTTTCTCATCACCTAAGCGCCTAGGGGGTGGGAAAGTGCCTAATGTGGACCCTTGTCATTTAATTTATGAGAGATAAATTAAAAGGTGACTTTATAACTTAAGTAAAGGGGGTGAGTGAATGGACACTCAATCTCATCCACTCATCTAATCCAATCTCAACCGTTAGATTATGGAACCCCTCACATTCCCTCATTGAGTCGACTAGGGTTAGTGAGGCGCCCTTCATCTTCATTGTTGATGAGAGTTTGAGAGAGTTTGAGAGAGTGAGGTCGACCTGAAGTAGAGAAAACATTTTTCTAAAGGTGGCATGGATTCCAAGACAAAAAAAGTACAGCATGCAAATCAAGGAGAAGGGACATCATACCTGGGTCGTACATTACATATTTTTGAGGAGGTCGTACAATAGAAAATGGCACATAAATCAATGAGTCTGTACTGTTGATTTCTGAGGTAAAGAGGGCACGATTCCAAGGTTGTTGTACAACAGTTTTGGCACAGAAATCGAGACAGCATAAGGAGGCACGAATTTCTAGAAAATTCCATACAGTCCATACAACTAGGAGGCACAAAAATCGACAGTCGTACAACTCTATTTTCTGGGCACAAATTTCAAGAATTTCAAGAATTTCTGGGCAGGAATTTCGAGGAGTATGTGGCTCATATTTTGAGGAGGAACCTTGGCATAGTTTATGAGAAAATTCTATAATTTTTGTTGAAGATAAATTTATGTTGTAACAGAAGATTTCTTTGAGCTCTAAAATAATAAAAATTCCCTCTATCACTGGTTTTCCCCTTGTGGGTTTTTCCAGGGTTAACTTTGGCCAAAAATCTTTGTGCATTTTATTTTCTGAATATGGTGCTGCTAATATAAATTTATTTATGCATTAAATGTTGTTCAGAATCCTCATGTTTTAGTTCTGAAATCTTGTTTATATGTTAAGTATTTATGGCTGTCATAAAACTGGGTGGGGTCTGAAAATTTACAAAGATAAGATGCGACAGTCAAATTACAATATTTCTGGCAAAGAACCTTGCTTATCATTCCAAGACTAAGCACATTTATGTATAATACCATTTCGTGAGAGACATGATGGAAAGCGACAAGGTGTTGCTGGAGAAAGTAGACACGTTGGAAAACATAACAGACTCATTGACCAAGTCTGTAAGTGTTGTGAAGTTCTCTTGGTGCAGAGAAGCAATGAGCATTGTTGCCCTAGGTCTGTGAACAAAAGTTCAAAGGTCTTTCGGTTTCATCAAAGGAGACAACAAGTGGGAGAATGTTGGGTTGTTATATTCTTTGCAGTGAAATTAGAGGTTGATCGACTAATAGTCCAAGTTAAAGATTGAGGTGGTTCGACCGGGTAAAGACGAAGTCGAGGTGGATCAACAACAAGTGGAAGGTAGAGGTTGGTCGACTAGGTAAATTTGAAGTCGAAGGTCGAGGTTGGTCGATTGGGTAAAGTAAAAGTCGAAGGTCAAAGTAGTTCGACATGGTAAAGACATTGACATACAATTGAATAGGTCAACCAACTAGAGGTCGATAGGCGGGCATGTGGCAACCGACTGAAGACCAAATGAAGGTCGACTAGTAGTTGACAGATAATCTGACTTGGTAGTTGACTGTAACGGAATCCCGAGATTCGCGGGATTTGTAGCAAATGATCTGCATGGATCTGTAACCGTTTTTGGGCACCTTTTCTTTAGGGTTTTACCTATTGTAAATCCTATAAAGAAGGTGTGTTGTAAGGTTGTAAAATGCTAATCAATGATCTTGAATCTCTAGATGACGAATGGCTAATCACCAAGAGTCTGTAATTTAAGGGTTGTTGGTTATGTAGATGTAATCCAAACTGGCTACAAGGTTGTTTTTGTGTAAACAAGAGGGTATGATGTCGATTGTGTCTTAGGTGTGGACCAAGGTTAGACATGTAAGAATAAGACAACAAGGAGCAGAATGCGCAAGGAATGTTGGTTTTCCCAGTTTGGGTTTCCAGGGTAAAATCTCTGTGTACTGTGTGCTTGTTTTGTCATTTACTTTCTTTATTAAATCTTTCTTCCTCTCTTCTGCTAGATTTAGCGTGGAAGTGTGTCTTGTTTCCTAACAAGGTTCTTGATGTGTATTTATACTTTTCCAAGTGGCTCCTTTATTTGACTTTAGGGATGACTTGTAACTTTTTGTTGCAACAACTCTTTCTCCTTTAATTAATTTTGGGGCCAACTTGTAACTTTTTATTGCAACAACTCTTTCTCCTTTGATTAATTTTGGGGCCGACTTGTAACTTTTTGTTGCAACAACTCTTTCTCCTTTAATTAATTTTGGGGCCGACTTGGAACTTCTAGTCTATACTTCGGGGCTTCATCTTAAAGAGGGAATAACTTCTCAATCATGAGGAACCACATGACATACCACCTACCATTGGAAACATCATGATGGGGACTATCCATCTATGAGGGTTTTGCATGTATTTCCGATGTCCCCTGTCATATTTTTACTCTCACAACTTTGAGCTTCATGACCACACCTCTTGGGCTTCTTGTAGACTTCTTCAAAGCCTCTTCCTATGATGGCCATGCTTAAAGTTATGCCATAAGGGGACCACTTTGAAGACTTCTTCAAATACACCCATCACTTATAGAGGCTTCTAAACTTATTCTAGATTTGACATCAATGACAATCAATTTTCCAACAATCTCCCCCTTTGGCATTAATGGCAACACTCATACTCTTCCTATGAACATTGCTCCCCCTGTCATCATGCTCCTGATTTTTCTCTTCCACTTTGGCATCAATGGTAAAGGGTGACTCTTCTCTTTGGGGTTGCTCCCCCTAAACTCATGGCGCTCAATAATACTTCTCATTCCTTTTCTATCTTCTTATCCTTTCCTTCCTTGGAGCTATTTTGTGTGACTTCAATTTTCTTGCATTTCTCTTTGTTTAGGATGTATATGGTATTTGGTCTTCTTATTGTTGTTGCAACTAATCTACCTGTGTTTTCTTCTCTCATTTCACATCTTTAGGAGTCAAACTTAAGATTGTATCCTTGATCACATATTTTACTCACACTAAGGAGATTATGCTTCAATTCTTCAACCAGTAAGACATTTTCTACTTTTACATTTTCACTTCCAAGACTCACTACACCTTTTCCAAGTATTTTGACAGAGGAGTCATTTCCAAATGCCACTTTGCCACTTTTTCCTTTCTTTAGGTTGATGAATTTGTTTTGGTCCCCAGTCATGTGTATTGATCACCCACTATCTATGTACCATTCATCTTCTTTATCTTCAACAATCAGTGCTAATCGACAATTTTGCTTGTTTGGATTCTCTTTCCTATTCCATATTGTGGTTGGCATAGGAGCATCTTCTTACATATCTCTGCAATCTCATACTTTGTGACCAAGATTATTGCATTTGTAGGATACAATATTTTGATCCATCAGTGGATCAAATGGATTGTAATCTTTGTTGATAGATCCATAAGCATTTCTAGATTTATTGTTTACATGATTGTCCCTTGGATATCAATAATCATTTATGTTTCTCATATAGTTGTTTCTTGCATTGATTTTACAGTGAATTTCTTTGTGTCCAAAGTTTCTGCAAGTATAACAATGACCAAGAAAAATATTCTCATACCTGGTAAGAAAGGACCTTCTTTGTATCTCACCCCTTCTGAATTTTGATCTTTTGTTCCAGTTGGAGGTGTCATGTTCTTGTTGTTCGTCAACTCCCTTTTGATTGTTTATTCCACTTCTTAAGGTATTTGCATAGTTTCTAGATTTTCCTTCATCTTTCTTGTCCTTTTTTATCTTTGTCTGTTGTCTTCAAACTGTTATTGTATCCAAGTCTTGTCTTATCAGTAGGTGATCTCTGATTGCTAAGAATTTCATCTAACTTTTCAACACTTCTTTCAAATTTCTCCAATTTTTCCATTATGAATATTAGCTCCTTTCTTGTGTGATCCAATTATGCTTTTAATTTCTCATAATCTTTAATCTTCTTTTCTAACTGCTCCTTCAAGTTGTTAATTGTCTTTACAAGCTCATGATTCTCTTCTTTGCAGCTACTCAATTCATTTTTTTATTCTCTATTTTTGTTTATGAGCTTGCTATTTTCTTTTTCAACATGCTTCATTTTTTGCAAATTCTCATCATCTTCCTGTTCACTTTCCGTGAACTCTTTACCTCCCCAGAAAGACTCTATGTTTGTTTCTTCGGTCTCTTCATCAGACTCTTCTCCAGAATTGATTTCATCTCTTTCAAAATTTTTGCGGTCATCATTATGAGTTTTCTGAGTTATGAAGATAACTTCCCTTACATCACTTTCTTCTCCATCGCTTTCATCTGAAGATTGTTTTTCCTCCTTGGAGTAAAGGCTCTTTTTCTTGTGGAATATTTTATTTTCTTCAAAAGGACATTTCTTAGCATACTGTCATATTCTACCACAATTGAAGCATTTAAAAGGAATTTCTTAGCTTCCTTATGAAATGTGCTTCTTCTTCATCTGATTCATCACCTTGCTTTTCTTCTACCTTGTGTTCATTGCTCCTTGTTTTCTTCAAGGATTTAAAAGTTGCTTCTCTGTTTGATTGTTCATTTTATGTACCTGTTCTCACTTCATATCTCAAAGGAAGTGATCTCAACACTTTTTGTATAACTAAATATTCTTCAATTCTTCTCCTTATCCTCTGATGGGTTTGACGACTTCGTCTACTTTGAGTAAATAGGTTGCAATATCTTGTTTTTCATCCATTTTCAAATTTTCAAATTGTGCTTTGTGTCATTGGAGCTTGACCTCCTTGACTTTTAGATCACCTTCATAAATGTTTTTAAGTTTGTCCCAAACCTCTTTAGTTGTGCTCCAACCCATCACCTTGCTATAAATAGTTGGTGTCAATTCACTCATGATAACATGCCTAGCCTTTGAATTACAACTCATTAATTTCTTCTTATCTGGATCAGTTGGAGTGTTTTTTGGAACTTTATAGCCATTGACAACTGAGATCTAGATATCTACTCCTAAATTTTTCAAGCAAGTTTGAATTTTGTTGCTCTAGTATGCATAATTGTTTCCATCAAATGGTGGAATCCCATTTGGAATGTGGCCTTCCATTTTTTCTCACGATCTTCCTTCCAGTCATTAGACTGTTTTGAAGGTAATCTGCTCTGAAACCAATTGTTGATACTGAGAAGGGGGTGAATCAATATCAAGTACAATTTCACACTTTTTACAACTTTACTTTTCAATCAAATAATGTATCCAATATGCAATAGGAGAAAAATAAGAAATACACGGTGCACAATAGATTTACATGGAAATCCACATAAAGTTTTTCTATATAATAAAAAGATTACATTCAAAGGAAGCTAAAACTTCCAAGATTTTCTAGCATCAACTAGAAGGAGGCACCAATGCCCTAGTTTATAGGCTCCAACCTAAAGGAAGCTACAACTCCCTAGATTCTCTAGATCCAACTAGAAGGAGGCTCCAACCCCCTTTCCTTGCCCCTTCCTACCTCTCTGAAATATAAATGGAGACTCAACCTGTCATTGAAACCCTCACTGATAATCAACCTGTCACTGTCATTGATAATCAACCTACCACTGTTGTTGATACTCAACCTATCACTGTCACTGATAATCAACCTGTCACTATCATTGATACTCAACCTGTCACTGATCCAGGTGGATATCGGTGGCCACCCACCTTTTCCAACTGGCTCAAAACAATTTTCTGGCAATTTTGGCAATTTACTATTTTTAG
>SNQJ01S0171924.1:0-12114 GCA_010110895.2 Picea sitchensis
AGCAGAGAAGAAGGAGAGTAACCTTCGTTCTCGATCGCTGAAGAACCGAGATAGAGAGTCTCAAGCATCATGGTCTAGCTCGGGGGTGGCTAGTGGTAAATCCATTCGGAGTCGCTGAGCCTACGGTTGGATGGAAATGAGCACCCCTCTCAGCAGTTGCATCAAACACAGTGTTTTTCTGATAAGTGTTTTATATCTTGTGTCTTGCATTGAATATCTTCGAATATATTCTCATGTTTTGAACACTTATGAATGGTTTCTGTGTAGAAATGTCTGCATGGTGTTTTGATCAGAAATGGTGGTTGCATGCTTATGTTAGAATCACCACATTCGGTTTATATATATATATATATATATATATATATATATATATATATATATGTATGTATGTATTTGAACGAAGTCATCTTTCAAGACTGTTCTCAGGAGATTTTGTTCCCCTTAATTACCTCTCATGCTGCCCTGGATAGATTTCCCATAGGGACACCCTCTTGGGATCGTTCCCTTACATTCTAGAGCGGGGTAAGTTCCCTGAAAGGACTACCGCCTTGGTAAAATCCTGAATTTTCTTATTATCTATCACAGACGCTAATAGCTCAAGGATTTAAGAAAACCTCTCGATCTGGTCATAAAACCTGGTGGAAATCTGCCCAGGAACCCGATGAAGGACCTTAAGGCCTAAGTTTGAAAACCCTGTATGAGAGAGAGTGGGTCTCTTAGAGCTCGGTATTTTGGTGTTTCAGCAATCAGAAAACCTAGGGGTCAGTTTTCTTGTATTCACCAGGCGTGAAATCCCAACTTGTGGAACCTTGAAATGAGTATAGCATGATTCGTGGTAATGTTTCTACGTTTCGGTACCCAGGACACATAAGGGTAAGTTCCCTTGTACTCACCAGTCCCGAAATCCTGATTAGAAAAACTCAAAAATGAACTAGCATGGATGAGTTGTGATGTTTCAGAGGTTCGGTACCCAGGATACCCCTCCTCTTGCTAAATGCATGAACGAGATCCTTTCGGAGGATCTAAGGTCTGTCATGACCATTAAATTGGATGAAGGAACGTAGGCGTTAATGCCTCGACCCCTTTTTACCTTCTTAAGTAGCGAAGAAATCGGGACCGTCGATTTCAAGACCCATGGGAATACCTGGACCGTCTAGCTATAGAATACACATGGCAGCTGGTAAGCATTTCATCTTTTCGGCACCGACGAGATCAAAGGGTAAGAACCCTTGTCCTCATGACTCCCGAAATCCTAATATGCGAAATCACGAAATAACAACGTATGGCTAAATCCTAATATTTCAGTATTTTGGCATTCAAAATATCCTAAGGGTGAGCTCCCTTGTATTTGCAAGTCCCGAAACCCTAATTCACGAAAACCTGAAATGACAACGTGTGGAGGGGTTAGGACATTTTGTTGTTTTGGCACCCAGGGTACCTAAGTGAGAGTTTCCTTGTACTCACCAGTCCCGAAATCCCGATGGGTGTAATCTCGAAAGGACAATACGCGGACATGTTACGATATTTCGGCATTTCAGAAATCAGAATACTCAAGGGTGTATTCCCTTGTACTCGCCAGTCCAGAAATCCCGACTTGCAAAATCCCGAAATAGTATAGTGTATTTCAGAGTTCAGTGTTTCGAAGTTTCGACTCCCGGGAAACCCAGGTGCGAGCCCTCATGATATCCACATATCGCGAAACCCCAAAGTATGAAACCCCGAAATGAGTATAGCATGACTAGAATTTAATGTTCCAGTGCTTCGACACCCAAGATATCTAGAGGCAAGTCTCTTGTCCTCACGACTCCTGAAATCCTGACTTGCGACATCCTGAAATGATAGAGCGCAGACAGGTTATGATGTTTCGGAGTTTCGGCTTCCGGGAGACCTGGATGTGAAATCCTCCTGTCCTCGCATATCGCGAAATCCCGACAGGTGAAGTCCTGAAATGGACTAGCACACATGGTTTTGTTATTTTGGAATTTCGGTACCCGAGATCTCCAAAGGTCAGTTTTCCTCGTGTTCGCTAGACATGAAATTTTGATGGATGAAACCCCGAAATGAACAAGGGAATAAATGCATCACGATTTTTCCGAATCGCGAAAATCGGGAGCACCTCTCTGGTAAGACCTGTGGTCATAGCCGGCGATCATATGAGTATGGATAAGGGATGGCAGGGTTTGTATCAGGTCTTATAGGGATTCGGGGAATTATGTTCATCGGAGAAAAGATGGAAAAGGCCAAAAAAATTTGAATTCCATAGTGGGTGTGTTACACCTGCCAATAATAGAAATCTTCTGCCCATTATGTAGTGTCACCACATTTTTAAGGCGTGTATTACTGCTGCCAATTCTAGGTCATGAGTGACATAGTTTCGCTCGTGTTCCTTTAGTTTCCAGGACTCATAACAAATAACCTTTCCTTCTTGAGTTAGGACACCACCTAGTCCTTTACTCACATATACACAGACGGTGAATTCTTTATCTAGATCTACTACCTTTAAAATAGGTGTGGTTGTTAACAATTCCTTTAACTTATTAAAACTGTCTTGACATTTCTATGACCAGTTAAATTTGGTCCCTTTATTTTGTAGTGATGTGATAGGGTAAGAAATTTTGGAAAATCCCTTTATAAATCTGCAATAATATCCGGTGATTCCCATGAATGACCGGATATCTGCTACATCCTTAGGTATCAGCCATTCCATGATGGCTCTTACTTTCTCAAGATCAACTGCAATGCCTTCTACAGATATTACGTGTCCTAGGTATTGTATTTTATTCTGATAAAAGACACACTTATCGAATTTAGCATATAGTTGGTGCTTCCTTAAAGTTTGCAGAACTATCCTTAAGTGTTCTTCGTGTTCTTCTTTTGTTTTAGAATATACCAGAATATCGTGAATAAATACCAAAACGAATTTGTCCAAGTACTAACTGAAAATACTAGTCATTAAACACATAAACGTGGTTGGTGTGTTAGTGAGTCTGAAAGGTATAACCACAAATTCGTAATGTCCATATCTCATTTGAAAAGTTGTTTTTCTTATGTCCTCATCTTTTATCCTACCTTGGTGATAACCAAATCATAAATCCAATTTCGAGAAAATCTTTGCCCCACCTACTTGATCGAACAAATCATTTATCCTAGGTAAGGGGTACTTGTTCTTAATAGTCATCTTGTTTAATTGTATGTAATTGATGCATAATCTTAGAGTTTTGTCTTTCTTTTTCACAAAAGGTCTGGTGCTCCCCGTGGGGAAACACTTGGTCTGATATATTCTTTGTCCAATAATTCTTGTAGTTGAATTTTTATTTTTGTTAATTCTGGCAAACTCATTCGATAAGGTGCTTTGGAGATAGGGGTTGAACCCGGTAATAGGTCGATAGAAAAGTATATCTCTCTTCGTGGGGGTAACTCAAGTATCTCATCAACAAACACATCTCTAAAATCATGCAAAATGGAAAAATCCTCCAAGATGGGTTTATTTTATTTTTCTAACAGGTTTGTTACTTGGATGGCGTAAATTTGACAACCCTTTCTCATGCATTTCTTGAATTGCATTGCTAAAACTTGTCTAATTGATACTAGTTTTTGTATACCTTGAACTATCCTAGTGGTTTCATTTTCGTCTTTATACTTAAGTGTATTTTCATAACAATCTAGCACTACATTATGCCTTTCCATCCAATCCATTCTAATAATTACATCATAAGATCCGGTAGAATGTTCAGATTTATCCTTATGTTTTTACCTCCTAAACTGAACTCATAATCAGAATTAAAATCAACCACTTTCCTTTTAGTTCCTGTTGCTAGTTGTACCAGCCATGATTTTGTGTGTCTTATTTTCTTAAGTTTATTTGACTTTGCTAAACCAGGGGTGATATAACTTAGTGTAGCTCCAAGATCAATTAAAATAGAAATTTGAGTGTTATTGATTTTACCTTCAATTTCCACCACAGAGGACTGGTGGTAAGCTTGTCAACCATCTACAGCTGCATTAATTTGATGTAGGATTCTTCCTACGTCCCCTACTATAGAGGTTTCCTGTAAATTGTCAACAATAGTTTCATTTTCTGAAATCAAGAGTGGACAGATCCTCCTTAGATGAGGTTCTCCACATTCCCATCATTTTAACGGTTCCCGGGGGCTGTCCCCAAACTTCTTTGTTCCCAGATTTACCGCTTTACCGCCTCCTTGCGTGCTTGGATTGTTGGAGTGAAAGTATTTCCTTGGAAATATTTTTTTTGCATTCCGATAAGTGGTTGGTTGGTATCCTTTCTTCCATTGGTTCATTCGGTCTTGTTTCTTGTCTTTCCAAGCCTTGGGAAATTATGTCCATTGTTTGTATTGGTCGTAACACATCCGGGATTTTCTAAATACTTCACTCAAGGACTTGGGATTATCAAATTCGATTATGTCCTTGTAGGACTATGGTAAATAGCTTAGGAACCACTGGATTTTCACTTTATCCTCCTAGATATAAGGTACGAACCTTAGTAATTCCAAGAATTTGTTTATCAGATCTTCCATAGCCATTTGACCAAGTCGAAGTTCATAGAATTCTTTGGTCTTTCTTTCATAGTAACTTTCAGATAGGTATTGTTTCTTAAAGTATTTCTTAAAGTCTGACCACTCCATCTTTTTCTCCTTTAGGCCCTTGGCCAATTTCAGATCTTGCCACCAAATGTTGGCTTTTCATTTCAGATTGTAGATGGCCATTCTGACCTTCATATTGCTGGAATAGTTGTATATCTGGAAATATTTTTTGATGTTTAATAACCATGCTTCAGCGTCTTCCCCTGTTCGGGATTCCCCATCAAAGGTATATGGTTTGATTTTCTTAAATTCTCCCTCAAGGTGGTCTACCTGTTTTCTTTTTCAGTCTGTTTTTGTTTTATCTTTAGCTGAAGGTGTACCTTCAGATGAGTTGTCCCCTTTTTTTGCTTCAGGACCATAATTCTTGGAGGCCCTTTTGTTGAACTCTTCTTCATGGTTATCATCCTTTGGGCCTTTATTTTTCACTATACTATGCAACATGACTTCATTTATTTCTTGTTGTTCCTGTTGTGCCTTCTTCAATTTCTCATTGTCTTCTTTGAAAACTTGTAGCTCAACGATGATATTTCTCATTGTTTCTAGAACTTCAGTTGGTGAACTCCCATCATTATTCTGTCTCGGATCTTCAGGGGGTCTTTGTTCAGGATTCCCCTCAAGCCTGATTTCTGTGTCATCCTGAGTTACCATGATTAACAGAAAACAAAAAATTGTTTTATGTTTGTAACAGTAATGGTTTGTTAGTTTTTACATAGATGGAAATATGTGCTAAAATAAAAATGTGGCCCTGTTCAAGGTCCAAGTGTTGTAACCTTTGCTCTAATACCATATGTAATGTACCTCAATTTCGTCATAAAAAAAAATCTTCTAAGGGACATTAACCTTTAATTCTGTAAGAATAGACTTATAATAAAATAAATACCCTTTTATTTCCATTGTAAAACTCTGATACCCAGTGTACCCAATTTCCTTTTCCTAGCATGACAGACCCACAATCTAGAATTTTTCTTTCAATTTTCATTTAAGTCATGCTAGCTTTTATATGTGGTTATAAGTTTATACTTGGTAATAATTTGAAATTAAAAACTTAGGCATAGGACTTAGGATCCTAGCCTCTCCTTTAAACATACCTCCATATACACCCACAAGACTAAACTCCAAGACCACGAATAAAACTTTATACACAAAGTATTGGGTGTTGGGTTATTTATCTTAGCATTATATGTAGTTGTTTGATTCTTCCATATATGACCAAGGTATTTGATAGGCTTCCTTGGTAAACACTTTAGTTAGTTGAATGTCTTGCATTCACAACCCAGCCTAACAATTTTTCTAGTTAGAAACAAAACTCTATGCTAACAATTGGTTAAACTCTACCACATTTAGGCAAAGTCTAACTAACTGGTGCTAACTAGACTGGTAGTAGTTAGAGGCTGATGATTTCTGAAACATAGGTTTTTGAGGAAACCCACCATTTACTTTTTCAATCCATTAAATATGGCAGGAAGTTTTTATCAGTCGAGAGTTAACCTTTGATCGACCATTAATGGAGGTAGGTAAGAAACGAGGGTCAACCCTGTACCTCCATCCAACCCAAACATGCCAAGTCACTTACATCACATGGTCGCGCTTCCCGTTGTACCCTTAGCATTCATTTTGTGTGGGTCTCATGCTTTAGGGTTACAGTAGTTGTTCGCTTGTAACTTTTGTGAAAAATTTTCCGAAGTTGGACTCTGCATTTTCTCTTTGTTTTCTTGGTGTTCATTCTGTGTGGGGAGTATGGTGGCTTGGGGCACCTCCCAGGACTGTTATTCCTATCGGTAAGTGACTCTTCTACTGTTATAAATTCTACTTAGACACTCTGCAGGGTTTTTCAGGCCTACTATTCTTTGTATTCCCTCCCAACGAATTCACGTAGGTAGTGTTTTGTTTTTAAGCCGTTCATTAGTCATCTCCTACATTCATTGATTTCTCTTTGTTTTGTCACATGTTGTGCTTCATTGGGACTATGGCCCAAAATTTCGTTTAGGTCAGGGATTTGTATTGTGAATGTATGCTATACTTATTTCACGACACGAGAATCTCATTGGCAAGATTCGAATGATGTTTCCTATCCTGGTTGAGTGCCTGGTACTGGGCTTTATTTTGGGTTCTCCATTTCCCGAATTACTCGACGAATTCTTAAGACTGTAACTTCTTATTTGAATGTTTTCCAAAAATGACAATCGGCCGAACCCTAAATCAAAATATTTGTACCCTGCATTGTATACTAAGAACAATCGGGTTCATCCTTTTCATGCCCATTTACTTATATTTTGAGCGTATTAAAAAGGTCATACAAGTCTGGTGTTTTTGGCACAACATTGACCCTTTATTTTCTTTTCCTTAACTAAACTAATTCACAGGTGGTATTAGATAGATTTTAGTGGTGTTATTTGATCTATGGCTTCCAATTTCAATACTTGTAATTAGAATAAATATTTGGCCCATTCTCGTTATGTGACTCATGTTCTTCACTGTAATGGTAATTTGTATATTATGTTCCTGCAATGTATTTTGATATATCAATTTGGTTCGTATCACTAATGGAGGGTCCCTGTGCTTGTGAGGGTACCCATCAGGGAGTCTTGGGCTCCTCCTCCCCTTTTGGTCTAGAATATTACTCATCTCGGCGCAACAGCGAAGGATATCAGATCCCTCCATTTAAAGTTAAGTATGAATCCACAATTCCTTTCCTATTATTACTCATTTTTATTTTATTCGCCTTACCTCTATTGAACGATTATTAATGGTATATTTCTTGCAACATTTTGAAGGGGTTTTGGCCACGTGGAAATCATGGGGATCAACCTCTTCCATCCACCTAAGAGGTATTCGGGTTCCATCCTGCCTCTTTCAAGAAGGTCCTAGGTGACTAATGGTAGAAGGGTTCGACTAAAGAGTTATCTCTGTGGTAGAGATTTATTCGTTTTAATGCTAGTTTTTACCTCTATTACTTTCCTTCATGGTAGAATAAGAGGGTCGACTTTAAAATTGTATAATTGGTCGAGTGATTAACTCGGATACTTACTATGTCCTAACTCGAACATTTTTGGAATGGAAATATGATTATATTTTCTTGGCATAATGGAACTATTCTTCGACATTCTGGAATAAAAGATATTGTGAAAAAAAAAAACATGTTGTTCTCACTGCTGTGGCTTTACTTCCAACCTTTATCACCATAGATCCTAGGCAAAATAAAAAGTGTTGGAAGTATAAATTCTCATGTTTTACTATTGTAATGTCTTACCCTGGGCTTGTAAATAGTTAAACATGTCGTTTGTTTCATTCCGAACTGTACTCAATGTTTTCTAGAACTAAATACCTCGCTTTTGGGCATGTGAATGTCTGAAACTATTTTTTTCCCTACCATAGTCAGTGTTGACAGGATCTGAGCATTAGTTATTAAAACAAGTCTGAGTCTATCAGTGTAAAAATAGATTAAAGATACGACTCTATAATTATATCTAGAAATTTTTCTTATCTATCTCTCTCTCTCTCTCTCTCTCTCTCTCTCTCTCTCTCTCTCTCTATATATATATATATATATATATAACCATTCTTCTGATAATCTGATTGTACAGTGGGTTCTATATAACTGTTAGAGAGTTTTCATATTAATTACATAATATGTGCACATAACTTTTATTTATGCAATGTTATCTCCATGCCATCTACTACATTGATTGTCTAATAAAATTTCATATATTCATAACTGTATTCATATAGCTACATATATATTTCATAAATCCTTATCATAGTAGTCCTGATTTGGGTTTGGATATGTACAGGTTGAAAATAGAACTTGACTGTCTTCTTCTGATAATCTGATTGTACAGTGGGTTCTATATAACTGTTAGAGAGTTTTCATATTAATTACATAATATGTGCACATAACTTTTATTTATGCAATGTTATCTCCATGCCATCTACTACATTGATTGTCTAATAAAATTTCATATATTCATAACTGTATTCATATAGCTACATATATATTTCATAAATCCTTATCATAGTAGTCCTGATTTGGGTTTGGATATGTACAGGTTGAAAATAGAACTTGACTGTCTTATAGCATATAACCTTATGATAGGTACAAATTTTCCAGAATTTGCGTTTGTATTTTCTTGGTTAGTTTATTACTTTATACCAGATAACTCTATCTTTCCATGATTAATACACAGTGGTTCTACAAAACTACTTACTATTTACATTCTATGCCTACCACAGATAATACTCAATTGTTGTATAAGTTCATTCATTAACATAATAGTTATGTTCCTATCACAGATCACCTATGGTAACTAAATAGATATATTCTTTAACAGATTAGATGGTTCCTACAATAGATAACATGTTATGATCCTATAGATACAATCTTTATTAGAACAAAATTATTTCTACAACAAGTACCTTACAACAACTCTATAATTCCACCTATTCACATATGCACATACATCTAGAAGTAGAGGGCATGTATAATCATTCCAACAATACAATATAATAAGAGGGAAGTAGAGGAACATATCTAGATGAATATTGGAACAACAAAGGGAACAACCAAGTTCCTCACAACCTTAGAACAAGGCAGCCAAATCACTTGTCATGTTCACCCCCTAGCCTAACCATGAATCCATGAGGGCTAACTTGGAACTCCCTCTCAACAAATGCTCTTCGGTATTAGCAGTCCTCTCCTTAACTCACACTCAGCCAGTAGTGTTCATCATAGCAAGAGATATCTTTCCTTCCTAGCATACTAGGGAATGTCTTGCCTCCTCACATATGCCATATATCCAAAATTATTTTTTTACCTAGGTCTTTTCCCTCCCTTGGGAATTCTCGCAAATTTGCAAATCCCTGATTTTTCAGGGCTGCCCATGGCCAAATTCGTGCTTTTCCACTTGTAACAATCATACCTGAGGTAGTTCCAACATGTTCCCCACTCATGGAGTCATGGTCAACTGATTTCAACATGGTTGTTCCATTTGTCTTCCAGTAATAATTATTAAATATTTTGTTTCATACAAGTGTCATAGTCAAGAAGTTAGTTGGGTCAAATTAGGTGTCTTCCCAACAGTCATAGTCATTAATTACAATTAATTCAATTTGAAAGTCAGAATTGCCAAAAATGGAAAAAAAAAGTTCCAATTTCGAATTTACCAAAAACGGAATAATTTTCCTAAGAAATATCAAACCTAAAAATAATTATTTTTGGGGGGCTTGTCACATCCTCCCAGCCATAGACCACACTGCCTGTAATCCCAGTAGTGGGTTACCCCCAAGCTGGGGCTAAACTCTACCATAGAAAAGGGAATACTAAGCCAATCTAAGGTCTGGAAAACAACATAATTGCTCTGTCCAAGGTACCCAACTGTTGAAACTAGCATACAATCTCTCATTCCCCACATGCATGTCCCACCCCAGGAAGTGTGCCCCTTCTCTTCTTAACATTCCCTTGGCTGCCCCACTTTCCTTCCAAGGCTTCAACAACAGGTCAGACAGGAAGTCTCAGATCCCTATAGCCATTGCCCAGCGCACTAGGGAACAATTATGAGTATATTCTCACCTAGAGAAGCTACTCGTAAGTCTGACAACCTGCTTCTTCAACATAGCAAATCTCTCACCTGGAGAGAAATGATTATGGGCCTGACAACCCACTTCCTCTACCACGGGCCTGATAACCCGCCCCTTCAGCCTACGATCCAAACCAGGTACAGGTACCCATGGTAGCATGGATGAGTGGATGGTAGGAAAAAACCTCTGTGAATAATATAGGAATGATGGGAAATATACTAAATCTCCCTATTATATATGCATGTCTTTTATGACACATGGAACCCAAGGGACTCTCTTTTCCCCCCTTTAGAAACTTAGGATATAATATATAAATTTATATCCATACTTTAACTTTTTAGGAATATTAATATAATATTCCATTAGGCTCAAGCCCCCTTTAGCTTAGCCCCTTTACTAGACTCTTAGCTCCCTTACCCCTTTCTAGTGGATTTTATCCCCCCATCCTTTTTTTTGGTCAGCCTACATGTAGTGGTATACTTAATTAATAATATGAGTATGATTTACAATTACAATATAGGCACGACGACCTTTAGCATCCAGGCTCCTTGGCCTAATAATCATATAATCATTCTAGCCTATAATAACCTAGATCACCAGCCTATAAAACACAACATATATACAAAGGATCATTGGCCTTAAGATCAGACACTCAATCTGGTGTGCGTGGAACTATGGAATGTGAACACTCTTCTTTTGGTATGAGATTCTTACGCACTGACTCAATGTGCATGGAATCGGACCAAAGACCCTATATCATCATCTCACAAACTTATAAGCATATTTACATTTACATTTACAATTGGGGTTCAGCCTAGGGGTATTACATTCCCCTCCCCCTTATTTATGCATTATCCTCAGTGCATTATATACCATGTACAATTCAAAATTCCTCAAAAAAAAAACTCCATGCATTTGCTAATGAAGCCTGTTATCCACTTGGTGCTCTGCTTTCAAGTACTAATTCATGTATTCATACCGCAAATGGAAGTCATTTTCTCTATTCCATAGAGTTTCTTCATGAAATAATTCAACTCATTGTTCCTTTTGGCACACCCTCATTATGAAAGCTACCATTCCATAAGCATCCTTGAGTTGCATCTTCTTTTTTTCACTCACCCTTCTAGGCTCAGGTAACCCTTCCCTTCTACACATTCCCTCAATGATCCATCTTTCCAAGGCTTTCACACACAAGGGGAACACTAACTCATTACTAGAACCCCACCAAGGTTCTACATTTATAGGGCTCCAGTGTTTCCAACATTAGTTGTTCTTTCCAAGCATGTCAGCTATAATAAATATCAACTCACCTGTATCACCCAAATATAGTTATTATGAGAGATTATTACAAAAACTTCATTTTATAAATTCAAATTTATTCCATTAAGAAAATTCAGTTTTCTTGGTTGTTGAAACAACGGGTAGTAATTTTTATCATTTATTTATGTAGTATAATAGTTGAGACCACTTTTCCTGGGATATTTTCCATCTTGCATTCAACCAACAAATTATTATTATGTCATGCACCATAAAATTCTATTGTAATACTTACAAAAGCTCACAAGTAATTCTAGAAATGTCCACACTTAACAATTTCCATCACCAGCTATCAAGTAATTTATTAAATAGAATAAATTACCACTCTATGCATATGCATGTTCATAATTAATATCAGTAAGTTCATTACTCTATTTTCTAAACAAAAAATTCTTGTAATCAATGCTCATGTAACTACTTAAATTGCAACTTTCATGTTGCCATGTCTAACAACCCATGAAATGTCTTCAACTCTGTGAGTGAGTAATAATTGTAACATTTCAGTTGTTAACATAATCATTTCCATTAAATAACATGTATGCATGCATTCACAAAAATGCATTCAATAATACACTCAAGTATATCAATTTATTATGCATAAGTGTAACTCTACTACTTACTA
>SNQJ01S0171925.1:1671-16007 GCA_010110895.2 Picea sitchensis
TGACCTTTTGGGGCTTCTAGATGACATATGAGGGTCCTCCAACTTCGTAAGGCCATAACTCTCAAACCGTGAGGAGGTATGTGATGTTCCACATACCAACAGAAATGGCATGACATGTACTATCCATATAGAATAGTATTATCTAAAAATATATCATAACTCGTACCATTACCCATCAAACAAACTTGGGTCCATTACCCGAACTTGGGGTCTCCAACTTCTCATGGCCATAACTCTCTAACAGTGAGGAATTATGTGACGTTCCACATACCACCAAAAATGACATGACAAGAACTATACATCTAGGATATTTTCCCTAACAAATTCACTGTCCTTCATCTCATTATTCCACAATTAAGCATGGGTTCTCTTACTCCACAATGCTTCTTCCCGTGAGGGATTTCACCATAAGGGGACCACTTTAGAGTTCATCCATATTTACTTCTTATCAACCATGAAAAAACAATAATGAGTCATATTTACATGAAACAATCTTGGGTCCATTAACCAAACCTTTGTGCTATGGGGCTTTCTTCAAGGGTTGACATCAATGACAACCAACCTTAATCAACATGTAGACCTTTCAATAGAAATTATAATCCATTTGACCGATTAATGGATCAAAATATTGTATGTTACAAGTGCAATAATCTTGTTCACAAAGAAAGGGATTGTAGAGAGATGAAGGAAGATAATCATATGCCAAATGTATAGATACCAACTATAGCATGGAAAAGGAAATAAATTCCACACAATGAAAATTTTCGAATAGCATTAGTCACTAAAGAATGCAAAGATGAATATGAATGGTTCATAGATAGTGGGTGCTCATCTCATATGACCATATATCAAAGTAAATTTGTTAGCTTGAAGAAAAAGGGTGGAAATGTTGCATTTGGAGATGAATCATCTACCAAAATACTTGGACAAGGAACTGTAAATCTTGGAAGTGAAAATGTAAAAGAAGGAAAAGTCCTATTGATTGAAGATTAGAAGCATAATCTCCTCAGTGTCAGAAAAATATGTTATCAAGGATACACTCTTACATTTGACTCCCAAAAATGTAAAATCAGAGAAAATAACTCAAGAATATTGGTTGCAGTTGCAACAAGAAAACCAAACAACATATACATCCTAGACATGAATAAGAGAGAGAAGAAAAAAGGCACACAAAAGGATTCCAAGGAAGAAAAATTCCCAAAGACCAAAAATAAGGATGAAGTATTATTGAGTGTCGCATGTTTAGGGGGAGCAACCCCAAAGAAGAAGGTTACCTTTTTCAATTAAACTTAGGGAGAGAAGCCATACCCTTTGCCATTGATGACAAAGGGCGAGAGAAATTGGGATCATGATGATAGGGGGAGCATGAGTGTTTCCATCAATGACAAAGGGGGAGATTGTTGGAAGATTGGTTGTTGTCATTGATGTCAACCCTAGTCATGGGTTTTGGACCACAAGATTGATGAAGGTATTTGTAACTAATAAGATTGATGTAGAAGGTATTTTGGACATGAAGTTGAAAAATGCACTACGCAAATACAAATAATCCATGGATGGATAGTAATACATCATGTTGTTTCCAAAGGTATGTGATATTATCACCGATCCTCATGGTTGAGGAGATGAATTTTGAAGATGACAAAGTGAATTGAATAAGGGAGTACATAGGTCTCCTAAGATAATTAAGAAAAGAATTACAAAATGTCTTAGGTCTTCTAATGTTAAAAGGAAGTGGAAATAAATGGTATAAATAAACATCATTATAAATTCATTTTGGTACAAGTCATTATCAAAGGAAAATAAGTAGCCAGTGAATAGTCGGTTTTTAAGGGAGGATGAAGTCTTTTTGCGATGTGTTCTAAGGTATGTTACTTTGTGGTCATCTTACCATTTTTATATAATTTTTTTATAGAATGATTAAGATCATGAAATCGCCATGGTATTGAGAAGACATATGTTGGTACCTATGGTAAAAAATTTCATCTCTTTGATTCATCAGAATTATGGAGATACACCCTGCGGAAGATAGGGTTTGTGACCAACTCAAGCTAGTCTATAAATAGGTGTTCCAGTACAATCACCATAACTTCTTCATCGGTGAATCCAAAATGAAGTGGGATAAATTTCATTGGCAATAGTATGGACTTTAGTTTCATGTGTGCGAAGTTTTAGAATCAGATGTTAATTATTGAGCTAAGCATTCTATGCAAGTTCAATTCTAATAGACCATAATTGAATAAAGTTCACCATTCTTTCTATAACCTCCTTTTGGAGTGATTCAAGGAGTGAAAATTGAGGAGTTTCAGAGAATACATTGAGTAATATTTTCTTACTGTGATTAAAGTACCTCCAAGAATTGAAGAATTGTAGAAATTGAAGAAGTCTCCGTAGGAAGCATTATCAGGTTCTATGTGATGATTGGTTGATGGTGATGATTTAATGTAAATTTTTATTATCTCTCATATATTGTTGGGTGGAAGGAAGGGGCAAGGATGGAGAGTTTGAATCTCTCTTGATATTGGAGGATTTTATCTTCCTTCTGGAGGTTTATCCCTCCCTTTACATTTGGGAGATGTAGCTACCTTTGGAGGTCATAACTTCCCTTGAACAATAACTATTGATTATTTCTCATATATTGTGCATGGTGTATTGTGGTGTATTGGTGTAGCTCTTATACTATTCTTCATTGCTCATCGGATATAGTTGAATGGTTTAAGTATAAGTTGAAAAAGGTTTTAAAATTATACTTGATATTGATTCACCCCCCTTTTAGTATCAACAAAAGAGATGTAATCCATGTAGAAGAGTGAGAATGGGATTTAGTCAAGAAGAATATGAATGTCGTGGGACAAGTCGAGAAGTTCAAATCTTGACTAGTAGTGAAAGGTTATTCCCAAGTTGAGGGAGTCATCTTCGGTGAGATTTTTTCCCCTGTTACAAAATTAACTTGCATTAGAGTATTGATGTCTCTGGCTGCAACATTCAATCTAGAAATTGAACAGATGGATGTGAAGACAATGTTCCTACATGGGGACCTAGAAGAAGAAAACTACATGAAACAAACTAAATGATTTGTAGTAAAGGGAATGTAAGAGTTGGTGTGAAAAATAAAAATATCCCTTTATGGTCTAAAGCAATTGCCAAGGATGTGGTACCAGAAGTTTGACACATACATCCTTAGTTTGGGATTTGTGAGAAGCAAAGCTGATCACTGCATATATTATAAGGAAGAAGGTGGGTGTTTCATATATGTAGCTTTGTATGTCAATGACATGTTGATTGGAAACAACATGGATTGAATAAAGGAGGTGAATAAGAAAATATCCTCCAAGTTTGATATGAAGGATCTTGGTGCAACTAACTTCATTTTTGGAATGGAGATTAAGAGAGATTGAGCCACTAGAAATATCTTGTTGGATCAGATGAAGTTTATTAAAATAGTTTTAAAATGGTTCAACATGAAGGATTGAAAACCGATGAAGGTGTCGATTCCTATGGGAGAAAGAATTTCTACTTAATAGTGTCCAAAGACACATGAAGAAATATATGACATGGAACATGTTACCTATGCAAGTGTTGTTGGTAGTATAATGTATGTGATGGTATGCACTCAACCATACATTACCCATGCAATGGGAGAGTTGAGTAGGTACATGTCGATGCCTTGAAAGGAGCACTAGACAAATGTCAAGAGAGTATTTAGTTATTTATCTGGCATGAAAGAATATGCTAAATTCTACCACGGAAGACCTAGAAGTGAAAGTAGTAAGGTAAATGTACATGTCTTAGTCAATTCCAGATGGGCTGGAGATATGGATCAATAGAGGTCGACCAATGGATATGTATTCAAGATCTTCGATGGAGAAATAATCTAGATGAGTAAGTGATAGGAGGTTGTAGCCTTGTCAACAAAAAAAGTTGAATACATGAGGATCACTCATGGAATAAAAGAAGAATTATGGCTGAAAATTTTGTGTTTAGGAATCAAGTTTGAGGAGAAATCTATGAAGGTAAGTTGTGACATTCAAAGTGTAATATTTCTGGAAAATAACCCTTCTTACCATTCAAAGACTAAGCACATTGATGTACAATACCATTTCATGAGAGATATGGTGGAAACTAACAAGATTCTATTGGAGAAAGTAGACATGTTGGAAAACATAGCAAACTCATTGACCAAGTCTCTAAGTGTTGTGAAGTTCTCTTGGTGCAGAGAGGAAATTGGGAATTTCTTCCCTAGGTCTGTGAATGAAATTTTAGGAATCTATTATTTCAATAAAGAAGACAATGAGTGGGAGAATGTTGGGTTGTTACATTCTTTCCAGTGAAAGTATAAGTTGAGGTAGATCAACTAAGTGTCGAAGTCAAGGTAGATTGACAAAAGTCAAGGTCTAGGTGGATCAAGAACAAGTCGAAGGTCGAGGGAGTCGACCAGGTAAATTCAAAGTCGAAGATATCGATGACAAGTCAACTGAAAATAGATTCAAGTTTGGGTGTGATATGAAAAACTAGAGATCGAATGAAGGTCGATTAGTAGTCATCTGGTAATCCAACTTGGAGTCGACTGTAATAGAATCCCAATATTTGTGGGATTTGTAGCCAATAATATGCATGGATCTATAACTATTTTTGGGTGCCAATATTTAGGATTTTACCTATTTTCAATCCTATAAATAGGTGTGTTGTAAGGCTGTAAAGGCTAATCGATGAATCTTTGGATATCCAGTCTTTAAAGAGATATTTAGATGTAGGTCGGTGGTTATGCATATGTAAGTTGGATTGGCTACAGTGTTGTTCTTGCATAGGAAAGAGGGTATGATGTTGATTGTCTCTTAGGTGTGGACCAAGGTTAGACATGTAACCTTTTATTCAGATTGAATAAGACAACAAGAGAGCATAACATTGAAAGGAATGTTGGTTTTCTTGGTTAAGGGTTTCCAGGGTAAAATCTTGGTGTATTGTGTGATTGCTTGTGTCATTTATGTTCTTGATTAAATTATTCTTCTCTTCTGCTGAGATTAGTGTGTAGGTGTCTTTCATTTCCTGACACCTATTGTCTGATATTCATCACTTATAGGTTCATCTACTGAAACATCCTTTGTATCCTTGAAGGGATACACATCTGCAACATTAAATATTGGAGAAATTCGAACCCACTTGGAAGTTCTATTTCATATCCACTAGAAGCAAATTTCCTTAAAATTTTACATGGTCCAATATTTTCAATATTTAATTTGTTATAAGTCCCTATAGGAAACCTCTCTTTTCTCAAATATTTCATGACCAAGTGACCAACCTCAAGATTCCCTAGTATTCTCTTCATATATTCTCTATTCTTATACTTGTGGTTCCTCTCTTACAATTTTTGTTTGACCCTTTCTTGCAACTCTTGTATACTCACTGCAAAATCCTCACCATCAACACTTCTTAATTCATGTTTTCCCAAATTCCTCAACTCATACACTCACCTAGGATGTATTCCATACAAAATATGGAATGGAATAATCCCTATGATTCTTTGTGATTCATTATATGCAAACACATATTGAGCAAGCATATGATCCCACTACTTAGGGTTCTCATTCACAATACTTCTCAAAATATTTCTCAGACTTCTATTTACTACCTTCATTTTTCCATGAGTCTATGGATGATAGGATGAGATAAAACTGATATTAATACCAATATTATTCCATAAGGTTCTCCAAAATTTTCCCACAAATCTAGTGTCTTGGTTAGAAATGATGCAGACCCCCTACCTTGAGGGGTCTGACTGACCTCCCGGTCATGGATCTTCTATTCACTCTGAGACGAAGTGGATCCCAGGTCCCTATTGGAACCCTTGTAACAAATAACCCATGGGCCTCACAAAACCCACCTGCATGAAGATGTGCTAGGCACGAGTCCTCTCCTAATACAATCGCGTGATATGACAATGGTCCCAACTCTATCGGCACTTTGTTGTTTCAGGGATGTTGAGATGAAGTGGTTCAACACATTCGCCTTTGATACCCTAAAACTTGAAATCTAGTGACCCAAATCCAATGGTCCAGATCTACCACCAACCAACGACTCTGACTACTTATCAACGTTCTCCTTTTCGAGGATTCGAGAAGGTTATATGCGCCTTTCCTCCGATGCCAAATTTACCGAACTGTATGTGCCCTGATCAACAGTCCTCAGAGCATGTTAACCAATGGCTCAAATCTAACCTTGATTTCACATATCGAGGTCATAAAAGGACAAGACTCGACCTTGATCCCTAATATCGCGAATCCCCAACCTTCAAAACTCAATAGACGACCCTGATCCCACGAGTTCAAATACTCAAATATCCTGTGAATATTTCATGCTAGATGAACCTTTGCTCAAATTCCTCACAACATATGACAATCATATGACTCTCATGATTTTGACACTCTCCCTTGGAGGTGCTCGACCATTCACTCGAGCCTCGATGAACCTTTGGTGGTTCTTCTAGACGTCAACCCGTCGCCACTTATAATTTTCGATGTGACTTTAATCTTCACCTCCCTTCAAGATATCTGAAGGTTCTATCCCTCCTGAGCTTAGGTTTCTCATTCACTCTCAGATTTAAGAATACCTACGTGCACACTTAGCATGGCTTCTATGATAACCTCTAGTTATCCACGATGTTAACTCTGTGCATTCCTCGTAACAAAGATTCTCCAACCGCTCTATGGGATTGAAAAATTTCAACTCCTCCTTCAACCTGCACACTCCTTGCATGTCTATGTGCCTCAGACACACCTCTTATTATATAATCCAATGTTATCCCTCCTGAGATGCTGAGATAAAACTCAAAACCCTGTCACGCACTCTATGATGAACTTCACTGCAATTCTTGTAGGAATTCTTAGGAAGAGAAACAATTGAAACTTATACTTCCAATCTCACAGATTTCATATATTCACCATGAAATCACAAGCATACATATAGTGTTGAAACAAATGCATAACAGAGAAATATAAGCAAACAATAACATACCATTCAAAACATAGATACAACAACAATGAAAAATAATGAAATGGAATCAAAAAATTCTTATATTAATTCCAGTGCTCTTGTACATGGCTCAATAGGAACTGTTATCTTCTTATACAATCAAAAAATCTTTGTTCTTCTCTATGCTCTTTCTCTACAGCTCTCCAACTTACAATGAGAATTTTGAATCACCCAATACATGTGAGGGGTTATTTTTTTTTAGAGTTTTCCCTCCTACATTACAAGCCATCTAATCTGAATTGAAAGCTACAACTACTTCATATCAAATACAATTAAATGCCTCCATATCCAACAAATGAGAGAAACACTCAAGATCTTTTTACAATATCCAAAACATAAATTCAATTACATCCTCCCAGATATTACATTTAGTGTTCTATCATTCAAATTCAAAACATTTTCAAAATGTGCGTTGGTGCATTTTGAGTTGTCCTCCACTTTTGCGCTTGATTTGTTGTCTTGCTTATGATTCTCCTGTATCATACTCCCTTGGCTGAAAAATTCATGAACTCCTATTCATGAGATCCTTCACTGTATATCCATGTCTTTGGATATCTACTTCGTTCTCCCAACTGACATCTTCAATCGGGTGTCCTTTCCACTTCACCAAGTATTCTAAATATGTCTTTCTTTGGGTCTTCTTGCTAACTCTCTGGCCAATTATTTTTTCCATCTGTGGCTTTTCAGCTACAAGCATTTGTCTGAACCAGTGAACTTCCTGTTGATTCCCCTATGATATCTCTATTCCATCTTCTCTGTAAGGATATAGATCTACTACATTGAATGTGGGTGATATTCCTACCCCATCCGACAATTCAATCTCATAAGCATTTGCTTCAAACTTTCTTATGATCTTACACGCTCCAATTTTATTCATTTTAATCTTATTGTATGTTCCCCTTGGGAACCTTTCCTTTCTAAGATGTTATAAAACCAAATCAACCACTTCAAATTGAAGTTCTCTCCTGTGTTGATCTACTCTGTGCTTATATTCCTAACTAGAGTTCTGCAACCGCTCTCTGATTTTACTATGGATCTCATGCATTCTTGGTACAAAATCTTCAGCGCTAGCACTCCAAAATCCATTCTTCTATAAGTTATTCAACTCAAAAAATCCTCTTGGCTTTATTCCATACAATATCTGGAATGGGCTATGTCATGTACTCCTATTGGGTGAGTCATTATAAGAAAATTCCGCTTATGGCAGAACCTTATCCCACTGACTATGATGTTCAGCTACCAAACTCCTCAATAAGTCTCCCAAGATTTGATTTACTACCTTATTCTGTCCATCCATCTAAGGATGATATGCTGAGATAAAAGATAAATTATTCCCCAGCTTCTTCCATAGGCTCCTCTAGAAATGGCTAACAAATTTGGTATCTCGATAAAAAAACAATACTCTTGGGTAAGCCGTGAAGTCTAACAACTTCTTTGAAAAACATATTTGCAATGTGAGTTGCATCATTGGTTTTCTGACATGGTATGAAATGTGTCATTTTATAAAAGCTATCAACTACCACAAGGATTGAGTCACAACCTCTTTGCATCCTTGGCAGTCCTAACACAAAATCCATACTTATCGCGTCCCACAACCTCTCTGGTATTGGTAATGGCTGATACAACCCTGTATTTTGTATTTTCCCTTTTTCATGCTAGCAAATCCTACACCTGTTCACAAATTTATTGACATATGCTCTCATCCTTGGCCAATAGTATGATCCATTTAGTTGCACAAAAGTCTTATCATGGCCGAAATGTCCAGCCAATCCCCTACTATGTTTTTCCTTCAAGAGGTTCTCTCTCATAGAGCATTTCGGTATACAGAACTGATTACCCCTGAACAATAGTCCATCCTAGATCAAGTATTTAGTCCATAGGATTCTATCCATGAGAACTGGATTCTCATATGCTTTATAAGCTTCTTTAAAATCTGCATCATATCTTTACATCTCCTTGATATTGTCAAAACCTAAAATTTTCACTCTAAACTCCTGTAGAATCAAACATTTCCTGCTCAATGCATCAACAACCTTGTTAGCAGTTCTAGAAATATGCTTTATCACAAAAATGAAATTTTTCATGTATTCAACCCATTTTGCATGCTTCTGATTCAATTTCTCCTGCCGAGTTATGAATTGTAAAGTATGGTTGTCGCTATACAAGAAAAACTCTTTCGGAACCAAGTAATGTCTCCACTTCTTTAACACTCGTATGACTACATAAAATTCTTTATCATATGTGGAATATTTCAGCTTGGTTTCATTTATCTTCTCACTGAAGTATGCAATTGGCTTGTTGTCTTGACTTAAGACCTCTCCAATCCCAAATCCACTTGCATCACATATGACTTGAAATGTTTTTCCAAAGTTTTATAGAACCATAACTGGATGTTCAGTTATCTTATCCTTCAGCAACTTGAAACTTTTCTCTACTTCTTTTGTCCAATGAAAAGATTTGTGTCTTTTCTTGGCTGTGTCCATCATTGGTTCACATATCCCATTGAAATTCCTGATGAATTTTCTATAAACACTAGCCAATCCATGGAATATTCGAACTTCAAAGATACTCTTTGGTGATGGCCAATCCCTAATTTATTTTACCTTCTCATGATCCATGTTCAACTCATTCGAAGAGATTACAAGACCCAATTAAATGAGTTATGTCTTCATGAAATATGACTTCTTTAAATTTAACAGTAATTTCTCTTGCTACAACCTCTTCATCACTGTGGTTAAATGCTTCATATGTTCTTCCTCAGTCTTACTGAAGATCAGTATATCATCAAGATACACAATTACAAATTTTTTGATGAAATCCTTCAAGACTTCATTCATCAATATCATAAAAGTACACGGTGCATTTGTCAAACCAAATGGAATGACAAGCCATTCATATAGTCCTTCATTTGTTTTGAATGTTGTCTTCCATTCATCACCTTCCCTCATTCTAATCCGATGATATCCTCTTTTCAAATCAATATTTGAAAAACTCTTTGCTCCACTCAAGAAATCCATCAAGTCATCCATCCTGGGTAAAGGAAATCTATACCTAATGGTATTTTGTTTATATCTCTCGATTCTATACAAATTCTCCATCCACCATATTTATTTGGGCTTAACACTGTAGGTACAACGTATGGACTCAATATTTCTCTAACCAACCCTTTTTCCATCAAATCTTGGACTTGTTTCTTGACTTCTTCATTCTCCTGCTACGTCAATCTGTACACTGCTTTGTTTAGTAAACTTGCTCCAGGTATAAGATCAATGTGATGGCTTATACTCCTGATGGGCGATAATGAACAAGGTAATTTATCCACTACTATATCAACAAATTCCTCCAGTAGTTCCTGAATTTCCTTAGGTAGATCATCTAATTTGGTAATGGTTAAGATGACTCTAGGTTTTTTGACCACAACAAACTGCATTTCCTCATCTTTCTTGAATTCCTCAAGAAGCTCCTTCCCACTCATGAGAAGTATAGTATTGCTCACCTCTGTTTTTACCTCCTTGTCCTTAATTGGAAGAAACATGTGTGTCCTACCATTCTTCTCTAAGGTGTAAGTGTTCCTTATCCCATCATGAATAACATTTCTATCATATTTCCATGGTCTCCCCAACAAAATATGACAGACATCCATGGGAATAAAATCACATAAAATTTCATCCTTATATCCCCCTATCTTAAATTCAACTAAACATTGTTTAGTGACAGTTACCTGATGCTCCTTTTGTAACCACGAAACTTTATATGGGCTCAGATGTGAAACACTCTCCAATTCCATCTTCTCCACCATCTTTGTGGATACTATATTATTCATGCTTCCACTATCCACTATTATCTTGCATACCCTGTCCTTGGACTTACAAGCAGTCCTGACTAAACTGTTCCTCTAGAATGGATTTTCTATCTCATTCTATGGCTTTAAGATAATTTTCATCATCATTAGTGACCTTCCACATTCTGCATCTTCTGCCTCAACTTCAGAAATGTGAGCTTTGCCTCTGTCTCGTTTCTTATCAGGACACTCAAAATATTTATGTATGATTTTTCCACAGACAAAACATTTTACCTCACCTCCTCTGCCTCTCCCTCTTCCTCTTTCTCACAGAAAAGTGTTCTTTTCAACATATTGTCTCCCTTGTGAACTTCCTCCTCTTTCAGGGTGAGTATGAGGTTTATTTTCTTCTTCCTTTATCTTATGTACTTTGTCTTGGGAAATTTCTTTGCCTCTGTTCTAGCTTCAACCTCTGCCTCTTTGTCCTTGCCTTTGGTCCAACTTTTCCTCTTCCTTCAAAGAAATCTGATAATCATATTTCACATTTCTAATCGTCACCATGCTCATCTCATCTTGAATGTCATATCTCAGACCATTCATGTATCTGGAAACCTTCTCATCATCACTTTCCCGATGACCTACTCTAATGTTTATCCTGTAGAACTCCTCGGTGTATTCCTTTACTGTCATCCCTTTCTGTCTCAAATTTTGAATTCTTCAAAACATGTTAATTTGGGAATCCCTGGGTATAAACTTGGCTTTCATATTTGCAACCATTTTATCCCATATTTTGATTTTTTCCTTGCCTTTGGAATGCCTATCATCCTGCAGTTCATCCGACCACAGTGCTGCATGCCCTTTAAGTCTAGTGACAACATGTTTGACTTTCTTATCTTCCTCGACATCCTCATAATCGAAGTATTTATCTAGAGCTCTAAACCAATCTAGCATCTCCTCAACATATAAGTTACCTTCGTACATTGGAATGTCCATCTATGCCCTGACACCTATTCTTGCAACAACTCTGAATAGACGTTCTTCTACAACGTCTTCGGTTGCGACTTCTTCTTCGGCTCCAGCCTCATTTTCTCTTTCAGCCTCACTGAAATCTCTAACATCAATTGTTCATCTCTGTGCTATCTCCATAGAATCTAATCGAGCATGGATTTCTCTCATCTCCCTTTCCACAGCTGGATTGGGCATTTATCTATCATGACTTGTTTAAATCTGTCCCTTGCATAACTCAAATCACAACTTGTTTTCTGTCTCCTTTCTCCTACAGAAACAAAGATTGTAAGCTCTGATAACATCTAACGTAGACACTTGGCCTTGAGGGGTCCGACTGACCTCCTAATCACAGATCTTATGTTCACTCTGAGCCGAAGGAGCTCCCAGGTTCCTGCTAGAACCCTTACAACAAATAAATCACGGGCCTTCCACAGAACCCACCTGCACGAAGAGGTGCTAGGCACAGGTCCTCTCCCAATATGACCGTGGGCCCAACTCTATTGGCACTTCGTTGTTTTAGGGATGTTGAGACGAAGTGGCTCAAAACCTCTGCCTTTGATACCCTGACTCCTGAAAGCTAGTGACCCATATCCAGCAGTCCAGATCTGCTACCAACCGATGACTCAGATTGCTTATTGGTGTTCTCCTTTTTGGGGATTCAAGAAGGTTGTATGCGCCTTTATTTTGATGCCAAATTTCCTGAACTATACGTGCCCTGATCAAGGGTCCTTAGAGAACATTAACCAACAGCTCATATCTAACCTTGATTCCACGTATCGGGGTCTTGAAAGACANTTGCACGCTGTATGAACCTTTGCTTAAATTCCTCACAACATATCATGATCGGAAGACTCTTTTGATTTAGGCACTCTCCCTTGGAGGTGCTCCACCATTCACTCGAGCCTTGATGAACCTTTGGTGGTTCTTCCAGATGTCAACCCATCTGCACTTAGAATTTTTGAGGCAACTTTAATCTCTGCCTCCCTTCAAGCTATCTAAACATTCTATCCCTCACGAGGCTAGGTTTCTCTTTGGCTCTCAGATTTAAGAATTTATGCACGCACACTTAGCATGACTTCTGTGATAACCTCGAGTTATGCATGATGTTAACTCTGTGCGTTCCTCGCAATAGAGATTCTCCAACTGCTCTATGGGATTGAATAATTTCAACTCCTTCTTCAGCCTGCACACTCCTTGTATGGCACTATGCCTCAGCCACACCTTTGTTGATATAAGCCAATGCTATCCCTCTTGAGCTGCTAAGATAAAACTCAGAACCCTGTCACACACTCTATGTGGAACTTCACTGCACTCCTTGCAGGAATTCTCAGGAAGAGAAACAATTGAAACTTATACTTCTAGTCTCGTAGATTTCATATATTCACCATGAAATCACAAGCATACACATAGCATTGAAACAAATGCATAATAGATAAATATAAGAAAACTATAACATACCATTCAAAAGATAGATACAAAAACCAGGAAAAATCATGAAATGGAATCAAAACATTCTTATATTAATTCCAGTGCTCCTGTACATGGCTCAATAGAAACTACTATCTACTTATACAATCCAAAAATCTATGTTCTTCTCTATGCTCTTATTCTATAGCTCTACAACTTACAATGAGAATTCTAAATCACCCAATACATGTGAGGGATATTTTTTGTAGAGTTTTCCCTCCTACATTACAAGCCATCTAATCTGAATTCAAATCTACAACTACTTCATATCAAATACAATTAAATGCCTCCATATCTGACATATGAGAGAAACACTCAAGATTTGTTTACAATCTCCAAAACATAAATGCATTTACATCCTCCCAGATATTACATTTAGTGTTCTATCATTCAAATTCAAAACATTTTCAAAATGTGTGCTGGTGCATTTCCAACTGTCCTCCACTTTTTCGCTTTCTTTGTTGGCTTGCTTACGATTCTCCTGCATCAAGAAACTATACTTTTGGGTAAGCGATGCAACCTTAAAACCTCTTTAAAAAACAAATTTGCAACATTTGTCGCATCACTAGTCTTGGTACAAGCAATGAAAGGATCCATTTTCAAAAATATATATACCACAATATATATTGAATCATTACCTCTTTGTGTTCTTGGAAATCCCAACACAAAATACATACTCACTACATCCCATGTCCTTCTTGGAATGGGTAATGGTTGATACAAGCATGTATTCTGAATCCTCCCTTTAGCATGATGAAACATTATGCACTTCTCTACAAACTTCTTCACTTTATTATGCATACATGGCCAATAATAAAAAACATTCACTTGAGAAAAAGTTTTATCTTGTCCAAAATGTCCTGACATTCCTCCGTTGTGCTTTTATTTGAACAAATTCTCTCTCATTGAACACTTTGGTATGCATAATTTATTTTTCTTGAATAACAATCCTTCATGTAGCATATAGTCCAACCATTGATCTATGTTACCAACAACTGGATTTTCACAATTTGCATAGGCATATTTGAAATTTGTGTTGAGAAACTGAGAGGGG
>SNQJ01S0171928.1:5438-20479 GCA_010110895.2 Picea sitchensis
GACACATGATTGGTACATACTTGGTACATGGTTGGATGCACTTGTTTATGGTACAGGTTGATTACAAGTTGGTGAATGGTTGGTGGATGGTTGATACATTTTTTTATGGTACAGGTTGATTACAGGTTGATGCATGGTTGATGCATGGTTTAGATTTATTGGTACAAATTTACAATGGTATATATCACAGTGATAGAGTGATAGTGGTTTCATCATTCTACTTCTACTTCAGGACGGTTAGATGGGGCAAGGATAGGTGGTTGTATCCACCTTACGGTTGTAGCTGGAAAACATAGGGGATTGTAGCCTCCTTCTGGTTGTATCCAGAGAATTGCAGAGTTGGGGCTTCCTTTAGGTTGTAGCCTGAGAAACTAGAGGGTTGGAGCCTCCTTCCAGTTNAAAACATTGGTGTACGGTGTATGTGTATGATTTTTCATTTGTTCATTGCTCATTATTGGATGATAATTATACATTGACATAAAACTTGGATTATTTGGTTAAAAAAGATTATTATTGTTGTATTACTGATTCACCCCCCCTCTCAACAATCCAACATGATAGTGGTTCCATCATTCTACTTATACGTCAGGGTGGTTGGAAGGGGCAAGGACAAGTGGTTGTAGCCACCTTCCGGTTGTATCCGGAGAACATAGGGGGTTGTATCCTCCTTCTGGTTGTAGCTAGAGAATTAGGGAGTTGGAGCTTCCTTCAGGTTGTAGCCTGACAAACTAGGGGGTTGGAGCCTCCTTCCAGTTGCAGATGGAAAACAAAGGAAGTTGGTGCTTCCAATGAATGTAATTCTTCAAGAAATATAAGAAACATCATTCAGTGGTTTTCTCCCGCTTTGGATTTCCACATAAAAAAACTAGTGTATTGTGTATGTGCATGATTGTTCATTTGTTCATTTTTTATTTACTCTGCAAATATTGGATGATAATGCTACGTTGATATAAAACTTGCATTATATGGTTAAAAAGGATTATATTTCTCTATTACCAATTCACCCCCATATTAGTAATCCAACATACTACTAGTTTAAAACCTTCAATACAAGGAGGATTTCCATTCACTTCAAATGTATTCCCTCTAATATCTAGGATTGTTTCCTTTGATTAGGATAGTCTAGCTAGGCCTTTCCTTCCTTCTTCTGCAACCTTCCAAACAATGGTTGAAATTAATTCATGCACAGTTAATTGATGTATTGTAAATTAAGGAGCTTTTGTTAGTATTGTATCCTTATTTACTTGGACATTTTAGGGTTCTCCCAACCTTGTGTTAGTCGCTAATAAATTGTTGGCTTTTGATAGAAAAACTAGTGATAGTGAACCCTTGGGAATTCTTCCTTGATTTCCTATTTCATCGGGAGGAGTAACTTTCTTAGTCAATTTTATATTTATGGAAGGCCCATTGGACCTCAAAATTATCCTTGGGTGTGATTATGTATATGTTATGAATGTTATGGTGTGTATATTATTTTGTATGATGCATTTTCCTCACAATGGAAGCATTATGAATGTTTATCAACTAAAATTTTGTTATCCCCAACCTTGTTCAATTATAGACCATGTAACCCATTTCTCTAAATGTTTGAGTGTTCCAATAGACATGAATCCACCACAAGTGTATTATGTGGTCGTATATCCCATGAATTCAATTTCTACTAAGAAGGACCCTCTACAATCATGCTTTCATTCTTGGAACATGGTCTTAGCAATTGACTAGGATAGACATTGGAGCCTATTCTCCCCCTATTGGTCCATGTGAATTTGTTCACATATGTTCTCTCTAGGATGATATTCTTCCTTAAGATGAAGCTCTCCTAAAGGCTATGATCAATTTTGACATTACTTCATATATTTATTTCCTTTCCAAAGATTACATCCTTAGATTGGACCCATTTGCAATCAAATCTACTCTAATTTTACTTCTGAGTTTGATTTCATTGATTATAAATCCTATGACATTGAAATTCCTAAATCTTTCCACTATTGTTGAGCTGCAAGTCAGTATTTCTTTGGATCTTTATTTTCCTAGTCATATTAATCTAAGAGAATCCAGAATGCTCAAAAATTGATTATCTCAAATGCTTTTGAAAATGACTTCATTACATAGAGATCGACCATAACTTTCCAACAATGCATGAATTTCCTCAAATGAACATTGTAAGAGAAAGTTATATCCTTTCAAAGTTTCATAAAAACAAAAGGGCAAAATGATGACATGGCTGTCTGTACAAATGACATCAGCATACTTATGTGGCAGTACGACAGACTGCCATGTGACATCTGTTGGAAAGTTGGTTAATACTAAGAGGGGGGGGTGAATTAGTATTGATTAATTATTTAAAATTTTAATAATTTTAACTTATTAGCAACAATTGATCAACAACAGTAAACTTGAATATAAAATCAATACAATAATACAAGTTAGAATAATTATTGGGAGACACCAATATCCTTGTTCAAGGCTTCAACCCTAGGAAGCACAAACTCCCTTGTTTTAGGCCACCAACCCTAGGAAGCACAAACTCCCATGGTTTAGGTCACCAACCCTATGAAGCACCAACTCCTTTGTTTAGGGCACCAACCCTAGGAAGTACCAACGCCCTTGTTTAGGGCACCAACCTTAGGAATCACCAACTTTCTATCTTCAAACTTTAATCAGTAAAGGACATTAGTCCTTCCTTGATCCACCCTTCCACCCTCATTACATAAGTATCTTGTATTTATTCCTTGGACTCTTCTATGACTTTAGATATTCTATGTAAAACCCACAAAGACACTTTCCTTTCACCTTGTTTTTCTGCTTATATACTTTCCAAAAGGTATAAGGTTGAACCCTTGTGTCTTTTAGTAATGAAACATTGCACCCCTTCATTTAATTAACACAATTGGTGATTTCATTAATTGATTTCTGTACACAAAATTAGACATTGATTTCGTACGAAGATTCTACAGTACGGGAAATGAATTTTACAATTCTACAACATGGGTTTTGTGTAGAACATTCCCAATTAGCCAACATGATGGAACTTTCCCAAGAACATGTGCGAGGTGGCTGGTATAGGTGGTTCTTTGAAGAAACTTGCCCAGATTTTCCTTTTGTCATCGGATGTCAGATCGACTTCAGTGCATTTTACCTTTTCATGAATGTCTAAATAGACATCCACATATATCCTTTGTTGGTGACTATTTAAACTCAACTTGTAAACATTTTACTTTATGGTGAATATTAAAATCAGTTCCCTCTCAGGTGCTAGTCAATAAAGAATCAACTTGGTATTCACCCTTTTTCGTATTTGCTTCCTCATTTGACCAACAAACATCTTTTTGGTTGACTCCACTAGGAGAAATTTTGACTTGAGTATTTCCATTATGGTCCACCCAACTTACTTCAGCCTCGACCCGACTTGTATTTCCCAATTTAATTTTTCTTTGACTTCAAACTTTAGGTTACTTCATTCTTGGATCAACTTGAATAAGAATAAAATGGACTTGAGAGATTTGACTTTGGTCGTCCTGACTTGAATTTCCCGACTCAATTTTATTTTGACTTCAACCTTCGGGGTAATTTACTTCACTTCTACTTGGACCAAATCGACTTAGAAGAAAACCGACTTGTGTAATTCAACTTTGGTCGTCCCAACTTTCTTTGGTTTTGACTTCGACTTTGTCTTCAATCTTTGACTTCTTCGTTTTCAACTTCTTCTACTTATTCGACTTGAACCTTCGGCTTCTTCGACCACTTCGATTTCGACCACCGATTTCTTTGACTTTGACCTTTGACTTTTTCAACTTCTTTCTTAGATGTTTATACCAAACTTATTGACTCTGTGACTATACAGATTCCCATACTAATATTATTTGACATCAAATACAACACTATAACACCATGTCCAACATTCTTATTTGTGATTTGTATGCATCCTTATTGGATTCTCCATTTACCCTTTTTGTCTCAACAATTTCTTCACAATTTCTTTTTGTGCATGGATCTTAATGACACAATCCACCATAAACCATATTTCCATTAGGATGATTTCATAAACTTCATGCAATATAGAATGAGTGCATCAAGCTCATACAATATATTAGTCAATATTATCTTTCTACTTATATTCAAGTCAACTTCATAGCATTATGTCCAATATTGAAAATTCTTGACATTCAAGTCATATTCATAAAATTATGTCCATTATTGACAATGATTCTCAAACCAATAAATCAATGATACTTTACCTATATATCAAGTTTGACATCAATAACAACCAAATTGTCAACAATCTCCCCCTTTGTTATTGATGGCAACCTAGTAAAACATTCTTACTCCCGTTATGAATGTATTCTATATTTTGATTTCTTTGAGATGACTTTGTTTTACTCTTTATCTCTCCACCTTTGAAAACAATGACAAATGGAATATTTCTCTTCTCCCCCTGAGATGATGCTCCCCTTTAGGTGACGCTTCCCCTATTTTTCTGCCATTTGTTTTGGAATTTGTTTTACTATATATCCCTCCCCGTTTCTCAACATATGTCACATTAATGATTCTATCATAGTCATTTGATTATGTAGTAACCAACTTCAGATTCTACCTTCTTAGAAACACAATTAATTTGATCATATCATCTTTTGATGTAGTGTTTCCTTATATACTTGAGACATGTTTTAGTGTTTCCATGATACTTTAAACTATATTCATATTCTAACCATGTTGCTTCAATGATGCACTAGATATGTTTTAGTTATGTTTCCCTTTATCTTCCTTCAAGAGTATGCCAATATTATACAAATGTTTCTCAGGGACTATCATTATTTTCTTTCATATTGTTCCCAATTTCTTCATGATGCTAGTCATCTATTCATTCATTTGTAACCCAAGATCCTCTTTATTAGTTTCTAATTCTTTTGAGAATACCTCACTGGGTCTAGATCATATCATACTTTAGTATCATTTGTAGCATTAGTACTTACTCCAAATCATACTGCACAATCTTTTCTCTTTCCTTTGTCTTGTCGACTTTAAGTTTTAGATATACAAACAATGATGGAATTTTTTTTTTTCCACATTTATGATGTCCCTCGGCCAAGAGTAACATTCCTAAGTAACATTTTATGTTATTCAATACTCATAAGGTCATCACTAGGAACAACCTTAAGTCTTCCCCAAATCCTCCTTCCTTTCTTATGTTTGTATTTTATGTTGAGGAGGAGCTCCAACAGATCATCAAAATATCATTGGAAAACTTATGAGATCATCATCACTCAATTCTTTTGGTTGGTCTACTATTGAAGATTCATCATCATCATCACTCAATTCTTTTGGTTGGTCTACTATTGAAGATTCATCATCATCATCACTATTTTGTGTAACAAAAACTTCTTCATCTTCTTCTTTAGAATTTTATTTTTCCATTTTTCTTTCATTGGCTAGTGGACTATTGATTTGCAGGACATCATAAAGAACTACAATTGTGTCATATTCTTCTTTAGGAACTTTCCTTTCTTGAGCTTGGTTCACTTTATATGAAAACCTCTGATTTTATATTCCTTATTAGAATCTTTACCCACCATTCTCCTATTATTAACTTCATCAATTTTAGGTGCAATATATTCATCATCTTTCTTGCTTTGTACTTCAAATTTTATTTTCCATATCATCTTATTATTTTTGTTAGGGTTTTCTATCTTCAAGGATTGCATTGATAATCTACATTCATTGGATTTATGGCCACAGTTTTTGCACCTTTGGAATTCAACATTGATATTTTGTAAAAGAGAGAAAGAGTTGTAGATTCTTTTATCAGTATTAAACTTCTTGCTTCTTTGGACATTATTTGGATTGTACTTTGCATATGCTTTACAATGTACTACTTTGTGTCCAAAATTATTGCAAGAATAGCAATGTCCAAGGAATATATGATGATATATGTTAGAGGGATTTATTTTGGTGATTGTATTCTTCTTGTCATATCTTTCTTTAGTAAGGGGTGTTGATTTTTGTTTATTTGGGATGGTCTTCAATGGAATCATCCTTGCCTTATTATATTCTCTTCTTAAGGAGATTTTAAGAGAATATGCATAATTGATTGGTATTTTGACAAATCCTTGTGATGTAGAAGTTTATTCTTGGATGTATCCCAAACTAGTCTTTTGTGTTGGTGACCTCTGACTATTGATAATTTCATCCAATATTTTTTAACTATTTTCAAAGTTTGATCCCTTCTTTTCTTTCTCAAGTTCACCTTTTAGAAACTCAATCTCAGCTTCTAGCTTCTCACATACTTGTTCTCTATCATTGAGTTTATTTAAAATGACTTCTTCAATTCTTTTAGCTTCTAGGAGTTGAGACTTCAAATCACTGATTATCTGCTATGATTCTTTGATGGTTCTTGATGCATCTACTTTTGTTGATTGATGTGCTTCTTCAAACTCTTGAAGTTGTGCCCTTAGTAGCTTGTTCTTCTTTTTATACTTTCTTATTTCCTTCAGAGCATTGATCAGATCTACTTCTAGGTCTATTTCTCCTTCAAATTCATATTTTCCTTCATCATCTACAATATTATCTTGAGTTTTCATTCCCATAAATAGAAGATCTGAATATTCATCTTCACTTTCTTCAAAAGAGTTGATGTCCTCTTTGGTGTAGAGATTCTTCTTATGTTTGTAGTATTAATTTTTGTTCTTTTTATTACCCTTTGTATATTCTTTATGATTATGAATTTCCTCATCATCACTATCCTCCTACTTGGGATATCGACATTTGTTATCAAAGTGTCCAACTTTTCCATAGTTGAAGCATATCAGAGGAATCTTTCCCTTGTACTTACCAGTCCCTTTCTTGAGTTTCTTCATAAATTTATCTACGTCTTCATTAGATATATCTGATAAATATTCATTAGGTACCTGCTCCTACTTCTTCCTTGATTTTGATGCCTTGAAGGCAGTTTCTCCTTTTGCTAGTTTTTCTTGTCCTTTTCTCATCTCATATGCTATAAGGATCCCATGTAGTTCATCTACTGTGAGCTTATCAAGATCTGGTCTGTCTTCAAGGGTAGAAATTTTGGCATCATACCTCATAGGTAATGATCTCAAGATATTTTGGGAAATGGGTTTGTCTTTGATTTATTCCCGTAAACCTTTGATTGAATTGAAAATTTCATCAACTCTTTGAAAATATTCAGCTATGTCTTCTTCCTCCATTTTCAAATTTTCAAATTGAATTCTATAGGTTTGTAGTTTTTATTCCTTGACTTTGTTGTCTCCTTCATATATGACCTTCAGTTTTTCCCAAATCTCTTTTGTTGACTTACAGTGAATTACATTTACAAATATAGGATTGGTTAATCCTCCTAGAATAGCATTGAATTATCTTGAATTGTCATTGCATAACTTCTTTGCAGCAGTATTAATAGGTGGGGTAGATGGTGTAGTATAACCACTTTCAACAGATTTCCAAACATCACATCCAAAGGCCATGAGATAACTTTTCATTATCACACTCCATAATGAATAATCATTCCCTTTAAACATAGGTGCTTTGTTGGAAGACATTCCCTCTTTCTAATTCATTACTTCAGAATCTACCTTCTAGTTGTTAGACCGTGTAGAAGGCACCCGCTCTGATACCAATTGTTGGAAACTTGGTCAATACTGAGAGGGGGGCGAATCAATATTGATTAATTATTTAAAATTTTAATAATTTTAACTTATTAACAACAATTCATCAACAACAGTAAACTTGAATATAAAATCAATACAATAATACAAGTTACAATAATTATTGGGAGATACCAATCTCCTTGTTTGAGGCTTCAACCCTAGGAAGCACAAACTCCCTTGTTTTAGTGGACCAACCCTAAGAAGCACCAACTCCCTTGTTTTAGGGCACCCACCCTATGAAGAACCAACTCCTTTGTTTAGGGTACCAACCCTAGGAAGTACAAACTCCTTTGTTTAGGGAACCAACCCTTGGAAGCACCAACTTCCTTTCTTCAAACTTTAATCAGTAAAGGACATTAGTGCTTATTTGCTCCACCCTTCCACCCTCATTACATAAGTTTCTTGTATTTTTTCCTTGGACTCCATTATGCCTTTAGATATTATATGTAAAACCCATAGAGACACATTCCTTTCACCTTGTTTGTCTTCTTATAGACTTTCCAAAAGTTATAAGGTTGAGCAATTGTGTCTTTTAGTAATGAAACATTGCACCCCCTTCATTTAATTAACACAACTGGTGATTTCATTAATCGGTTTTCATACACAAAATTAGACATTGATTTCATATGAAGATTTTGGAGTGCTGGAAATGAATTTTACAATTCTACGACATGGGTTTCGTGCAGGACATGCCCAATTAGTCGAAATGCGATCAGTTTCCCCAGAACATGTGTGAGGTGGTCGTTACAAGTGGTTCTTTGAAAGAAACTTTCTCGAATTTCCCTTTCATTATCGGATACCATATCGACTTCAGTGCATTTTACCTTTTCATGAATGTCTAAATTGACATCCACATATCTCCTTTGTTGGTGACTATTTAAACTCAACTTGTAAACATTTTACTTGATGGTGGATATTAAAATCAGTTTCCTCTCAGATGCTAGTCACTAAATATTTGACTCGGTCTTCCCCTCTTTTTCGTATTTGCATCCTCATTCGACTGACAAACATCTTTTTTGTTGACTCAACTAGGAGAAATTTTAACTTGAGTATTTTGATTCCGATCCACCCAACTTGCTTCAGCCTTGACCCAACTTGTATTTCCCAATTTAAGTTTTCTTTGACTTTGACCTTTAGGTTACTTCATTCTTGGACCGACTTTACTAAGAAGAAAACCGACTTGAGATATTTTACTTTGGTCATCCCAATTTGCTTTGGTCGACTCGAATTTTCCGACTCAATTTTCTTTTGACTTTTACCTTCGGGGTAATTTACTTCACTTCTACTCAGACCGGCTCAACTTAGAAGAAAACTGACATGTGTAATTTGACTTTGGTCGTCCCAACTTCCTTCGGTTTCAACTTCAACTTCAACTTCAATCTTCGACTTCTTCTACTTATCCAACTTCAACATTTGACTTCTTTGACCTCTTCGATTTCGACCTTCGATTTCGATCACTGATTTCTTTGACTTTGACCTTTGACTTTTTCAACTTCTTCCTGAGATGTTTATACCAGAATTCTTGACTCTGTGACTATATTGATTCCCATACTAATCTTATTTAACATCAATGCCAACACTATAACACCATGTCCAACATTCTTATTTGTGATTTGTATGCATCCATATTGGACTCTCCATTTACCCTTTTTATCTATATAGTTTCTTCACAGTTTCTTTTTGTGGATGGATGTTAATGACACAATCCACCATAAACCATATTACCATTAGGGTGATTTCATAAACCTCATACAATATAGGATGAGTGCATCAAGCTTATACAATATATTAGTCAATATTATATTTCTATTGATATTCAAGTCAACTTCATAACATTATGTCCAATATTGGAAATGCTTTACATTCAAGTCATCTTCATAACATTATGTCCAATATTGAAAATGCTTCTCAAACCAATCAATCAATAAAAATTCACCTATATATCAAGGTTGACATCAATGACAACCAAATTGTCAATAGAATGCATACAGTTGAGTTGGAAAAATTAGAGGAAAACATGTGTCCTTTCATACAGTTGACATGGCAGGATGACATCGGTATCTATATGACAAGTGTTAATCTCAGAGAGTGGCACATGGACATGTGACATCATCATGCTAACACGGCAGCACGAGGGGCTAGCACATGTCACTTGGATTTGGAAAATTTGGCACCCAGTTGGACCAGCTCGAAACTGCCACATGTCATCCATACGGATGATGTGGCAGACCATATTTTCCACATGGCACAACTGAAAGGGTGGGAGGTGGCAGGTTGTACAACTACATGGAAAACAAGTGGCAGGTACATTAGCAGCACAGTCTACAAGGCCATACACTACATGGCTCAATCCGACAGTGCCATGGTGCAGGGTGTACAGTTGAAAATAGTGGTCAATCATAGGTTTCCACATGTACCAATCAGGTGGTGCCATGTGGCACCTTCGAGAAGGCCAAGTTCGCTTCGGGATAAGAAATCATGCCCCACGGGGGCAAGCCAAATCTTCATGGTTAATACTATATATGTATAACAAAGAAAGTGGAAGGGCTCGGTGGGTTTTGAACCCCCAACCTCCCCTCTAGTGTACCAATGGATTAACAAACAAGCTCCTACCAATACACTATACATGGGGCTTGCTATAACAAACCCACGAATATTTATTTAATGACGATGCCACGTCACCGTAGGTTTCGGGCCATGATTAAGTCGATCTAGGCCTATTTAAACTGGGTGTGAATCCTGAGATAGTACGACATAATACAATACATGGAATTATGTGCATAAGGTTGGAATGAAGCCTGAGGTGGATGACAAGTGTAGAGATGCTACTAGTGTCTTGTTTTTCATGCCATGTCCAAACATAGTCATGTTTATATGTTTTTTCTCAATTTTTCGAGAGGAATCTGATGGTGATGTTGGTTCTATGTAAAAGTGTTTTGTATGAAATCCTTAGTACAGTTTGTCATGTATGAGACCCATAGTCTCGTTATGTGTGTAAAAGGGGGTCTTTGGGCACTTGTTCAGAACATAGTCAAGTTTATACTCATTTTCCTCATAATTTTGAGAGGATTTCAGTAGTAACCTCTATTTCTCAGGTTGAGTAGCAGAATTGAAGAGTGACTTCAAATTTGGCATTTGTAAGTCCATTTCATGGTAATTTTGGCATTGAGATTAATGAAGAGTGATCTCATTATTGAAAAGGGACCCAAAGATGCATCCTAGGAGGGGTGAACTCCATCATCAAATCTTGTCTTATTAAGTTCTTTTATTTCTATTGTGTTGTCTCTCATTATTCTGCAATTTTTTCATCATTTTATGAAGTTTTGGATAAGTAAGAATATTCACATGTGTTTGTGCAAATAGTCAAAGATGATAAAAAATAATTTTCAATCAATTTAGATGTTGATGTATGTTAAAGATAAATTGACATCTAAGGAATTTTGGATCACATACATCCTCAAGATTTATTTTTGAGTTTTATTTCTATGATCATCAACACTCAAGTTTATATCATGAGCTTGAACAATTTGTTTGTATATCCTCAAAGTTTCTTGTTTCTAAGTCTTATCTCTTTCGTAAATCATTAGATCCTTTTAATATTGAGTCTATTCCTATAGACTTTGTATTTGATTTAAACTTTGATTTTCCTTCCAATTCAAAACACTGTACTTGTAGTTCCTCAAACTGTGGTAGTGTTGAATATTTGTAACTAGACCTGGCCATCAAGATGGATATTGTTGAATATATCAAGGTTGAATATGCTCCCATCCCTTTAACTCACAAAAATAGATGTCCTTTTTTGGATTTTTGAGATATTATCTTGGTATTGTTTCTTCTCAAGTGCATGTTTTGTGTTGGATTCATGGTTTCTTAGGGATCATGCTTTATTCATTGTTTGATCTAGTTGGGTATATTCTGAAGCTTTCATTAATGTTTATGTTCCCTCTCTATTATGTTGCATTTAAACCTTTTCTCACTATAATTTTCCATAGGGTCAACCCTATTGGATGTTGGTGCAAATTCTTTTCTAACTACAATTTGCATTGCTTTGATGGAAGAGATTTCCTATGATGGGATTCCCTAGTGTAGAACCTTTTGTTCATTTGGTTCCCATCCCATTATTTTATAGTATCACTAGGATCCTTTATATTTTGAGATTGTATTATGAGCCTCATTAATCTCTCTCATCTATTTTTTACTATTCCCATGGGGCTTCCACCTTTATATTCAATTTGTTTTCATTTATTATGTTTGTCATTGCACAAATTGTTTTTCTTAATGCCTTGTTGCAATTTGCTACATTATTCTCACTAAATCTGCATTCTTAACTATCTCTTAAATTTGTATTACTTGTTTCTACTTTTTAGACCTAGCCTACCCTCGAAGAGACACACTTATGAGAATCCACATCATGCACATTTAGTTTTGCTTTCTTTTACATAGTTATGTTCCATGCACTTAAAAAATAATTGCACACCCTATGGAACTCACCTCCTACACTGTATTTCCAGAATTCATTTATTCTTTTTCGGGCTTTGTAATATGAAAAAGACAAAAAAAAAACAAATATTTGTAAAAATATAAAGGGGGAAATAATCAAGATTTGTCAATTCATTGTTTTATAGAAACAAGTCAATATATCCCTTAAACAAAACACTTGTTTTGAGTCAATTTATTAGCAATTTGGTTTTATTATTTCCTTAGAAGAAATCTATTATTTAGAGTTTTTACTCCTTCGATTATTTTATTTTCCAAACACTATGGAGAATCCCTTAATGTCTTCCATGTTGATGGTTTGTATCATTCATATTTTTGGTCTCATTTGGTTCCTATTGTTGATACTGAGAGGGGGGTGAATAAGTATCAAGTACAATTTAAAAACCTTTTCAAATTATACTTAAACCATTCAATTATATCCAATGATAAATGAACAGTAGTATAAGAGTTACACCAATACACCATGCACAATATATGAGAAATAATCAATAGTTATTGTTCAAGGGAAGTAATGACTTCCAAAGGTAGCTATAGCTTCCAAATATAAAGGGAGGCATAAACCTCCAAGAGGAAGATACAATACTCCAACATCAAGAGAGGGTTGACCTCTCCATCCTTACCCCTTTCTTCCACCCAAGAATATATGAGAGATAATAAAACTTTACATTAAATCATCACCGTCAACCAACCATCACATAGAGCCTAATAATGCTTCCTGAGGCTTCTTCAACTTCTGTAATTCTTCAATTATTGCAATACTCTGATCCTTTAGATAATATTACTCAATGTATTCTCTGAAATGCCTCCAAGTTTCACTACTTTAATCCTCCCCAAAAATAAGTTATAAAGAGAATGGTAGACTTTATTCAATTCTGGTTTATTCAAGAGAGAGAACTTGTATAGAATGCCCCGTGCTCAATATTTAACATCAGATTCTGAAACTCGTACAGAAGAAACTATAGTCTATAGTATTTAAAGTGAAATTGGTCCCACTTCATTTGGATTCTCTATGAATACGTTATGATTGTTTTACCCATAACACTTGTTTATTGACTAGCTTCAAGAATGGTCAAAAACCCTATCTTCCACAGAGTGTATCTCCATAATTATACGGGATAAAGAGCTAAAAATTTTACCACAGGTACCTTGATATGTATTTTAAATATCATAGCAATTTAACTATCTGAATCATTCTACAAAATAATTTATAGAGAAAATGGTAAGATGACCTGAAAATAACATACCTTAGAACACATCACCAAAAGACTTCATCCTCCCTTGAAATTCATCCTACTTTACTTCTGATTTCCTATGAAATTAGAATTGTGTATCAAATGAATGTATAATTATATTTATTTATACCATTTATCTCACTTCCTTTTAACATTAGATCTGACCTGACACTTTCTTATTTTTTAATTCTTTTCTTTAATTATCATCAGGGCCTACATGTAATTCCTTTTTCAATTCACTTTGTCATCCTCAAAAATTCATTTCTCCTAAACCATGAGGATCCACGTGACGTGACACATACCACTGGAAACAACATGATGTATACTATCCATCCATGGGTGTTGTATTTGCATGTGTATTTTTCTTCATGTCCAAATACCTTCATCAATCTTGTCGTCCAAAACCAATGACTAGGGTTGACATCAATGACAACAACCAATCTTCCAACAAACTCCCCCTTTTTCATTGATGGAAAAACTCATGCTCCCCCTATCATCATGATCCTAATTTCTCTCCCCCTTTGACATCAATGGAAAACTATAGGGCTTATCCCCCTGAGTTTAATGGAAAAATGTAACCTTCTTCTTTGGGGCTACTCCCCCTGAACATGTGGCACTCAATAATACTTCATCCTTATTTTTGGTCTCTGGGACGTTTTATTCCTTGGAATCCTTTTGTGTGGCTTTTTTCTTCTCTCTCTTCTTCATTTCTAGGATGTATGTGTTGTTCGGTCTTCTTGTTGTAGTTACAACCAAGATTCTTGAGTTATTTTCTCTGATTTTACATTTTCGGGAGTCAAACGTAAGAGTGTATCCTTGATCACACATTTTATTAACACTGAGTATATTATGCTTCAAGTCTTCAACCAACAGGACATTCTTTGCTTTTACATTTTTTCTTCCAAGCTCTACTACACCTTCTCCAAGTATTTTGGTAGATGAGTCATCTCCAAATGCAACATTTCCACCCTTTCTCTTCAAGCTAATGAATTTGTCTTGATCACCGGTCATGTGTTAAGTGTTAATGTTTATGCCATTATTATAGTTCTTTTCATTTCATAAGATAAGAGCATAATATGAACAAGATCACTGAGAAATACACATCCACAATAGACACAACATTTATCCTAGGAAACCCTCTAGGGGAAGAAAACCCAGCAAAAACTTCCTTATCATAAATAGATTATCAAATGTTCAAGAGATAACTCAACCAATACAGAAAATCCTCCTCCAAGAGATGCACCACCCTTCTCTTCCTCTCACCAACTTGAAATAGCAGCTTTCCTCATAAGAGAATGAGCAAGTGAAGTGTGTGTTAGAAGTGAGGCGCTAGCCTCTTATTTATATCAATCTGGCACATGTGAAGAGTTACCATCTGGCTGGGCCGACCTCTCACACTAGGTGGGTAAATCCACCTTTAATTAAATCTGGCCCTTTCATTATAATTGTTGGGGTCGACTTCTTATTCTGTTTATTATAATTGTCCGATGACCAATCCGCAAAAGGGGATTTGGTCCTTATACAATTACCAACTTGATTAATCTCAATGGGGATTAATCTAATAATAAAAATAATAATAATGACATGATTAATCCACAATGGGGATTTAATCCAATAACAAAATAATAAGAATTCTCTTCGCAGTTACATT
>SNQJ01S0171929.1:0-20383 GCA_010110895.2 Picea sitchensis
TTGCCCCCTCGAAGAGGCCTGTGAACATTGCTATCTGATTCAAAGTGCTATTTCTATTGCTATTTCGTGAATCATTTATGTGTATTGTGAAGATTATGCTGGATATTTTACTGTTATTCTGTTATTTCTAGCATTTCGTTTCTATTCTGCATATTTTATATATCTGGTATCTTGCAGGAGCAGTATTGGCACAACCTAGAGAAGGGGAGATCGACCATCCATTAACATTTTCCAGCAGAAAGCTATCTACGACTAAAATCAATTACACTAGTACAGAGAGAGAAGGATTAGCCATGGTGTACGCACTACAAAAATTATGCCATTACTTACTAGGAGGGCACTTTAAAATGCTTACTGATCACTATGCACTGAAGTACCTAGTCAACAAGCCAATGTTGGGGGGGCGAATATGCAGATGTCTTCTCCTGTTTCAAGAATATGATTTTGAGATCATAGTTAAGCCAGGAAGAATGAACAAGGGACCTGACCACCTATCGAGGTTGGAACATGGCGAAGAACCCACCAGTCTGGAGGATACACTACCAGATGCACAACTTCTCGCCGTTAGGAATATGGATGACCACTTCAAAGACATAGTCCAATTCTTGTCAACAGGAATGGCTCCCAGTGAGTATACAATTTCCCAGAAGAAATAGCTAGTGGTGCGCGCTGCAGACTTTTCACTTATAGTTGGTCAGCTATATAAGATGGGACTTGATGAGATACTAAGAAGATGTGTGATGGAGGCAGAGCGCCCGTTGATCCTCACAGAAGCTCATGAAGGCATCGTAGGAGGACATTACACAGGGAAAGCAACTACGCAGAAGGTTCTGCGAGCTGGCCTTTGGTGGCCTACTTTACATAGAGATGCTAAAGAGTATACCAAAGCCTGTGTTGTATTCCAGAGAGTTGGAAAACCATCATGAAGAGATGAAATTCCACTAGCATCATAGATGACCCTGCAAGTATTTGAAAAGTGGGCCATTGACTTCGTGGGACCTATAAACCCACTAGAAAAGCACACAGGAGCAAGGTACATTATCACTGCGACAGAATACCTGACTAGATGGGTTGAAGCAAGAGCAGTCAAGGGCTGTAGTGCAACTACAGTTGCGTGTTTTATATTTGATGACATAATAACCCGGTTTGGATGCCCTAAGACCCTTATGAGAGATCAAGGCACTCATTTCATCAACAAGACAGTTGAAGCCCTGACTAAATAATTTGCAATTCACCACCAGAAGAGTACACCTTACCATCCACAAGCAAATGGAACGGTTGAAGCATTCAACAAAATCTTGGAGACAACATTGACAAAGATTTGCAGTGTGAACAAGGATGACTGGGATTTAAGAGTACCAACAGTACTATGGGCTTATAGAACCACTTGCAAGAAATTAACAATGTAGACCCCTTTCAAGTTGGTTTATGGTCTCGAAGTTGTTGTCCCGATGGAGTACTTGGTACCAAGCTTAAGAATTGTTGCACTTACAGACATGGATGATACTGGCGTTGTTCGTGAGAGGCTTACCCAGCTGGTGGAACTAGAAGAAGAAAGATTTATTGTAGGATTCCATCAGTAGGTACAGAAGGAAGGAGAGAAGGCCTATCATGACAGACACATCAAGAAGAAGGAATTTAAGCAAGGTGATTTAGTACTGGTGCATGACAGTAAATTTATAAGACATCCAGGGAAGTTCAGAACGCATTGGCTTGGACCATATGAGATCATCTATGTTACAGAAGGAGGAGTTGCGCAACTGAAGACATTGAAGGGAGAATGGAAAGAAGGATTAGTGAATGAGAGTCAGCTGAAGTTGTATTATGACAACCAGCTGCCTAGAATATCTCAGTAAAATCAAGGAGAAAAGGGTTTAGGTACCAAGTGCATTTGAAACTGGGTACTAGACACAAAAAAGATAGTATGCACAAGGATGGGAAGGAGGCATAAAGAAGAAAGCAAAGGATGCACTGCGCAGTCCAAAGTCAAAGTGAAACGGAAGGATCAGATCTGACGTGCTTTAAAATGAGTCACAAGTGAGTGTTGGGGGCCTGTTGGCCCTTGGTTATGGAAGGAAGCGAAGATTGAGGAAGAAACGGTCAAATGCAAACTGCGTGGGAGACACATTGACTGTCACTGGGTCGAAGTAAGAAAAAGAGTAGAAAATCTGGATTAAAGTACGGAAAAGCAAGTCGTTGAATGAGGAGATTGAGGATCGCAAATCAACAAGGAAGATGGATCGAGGACAACTCAACAAGTAGATAAATCCACCATTGGATTCTTTGGAGCACCACATGAGAAGGGAGGAAAGACAGGCTGGCGAAGCCCTGAAAAGGTGGGTCAAGTTGACCTAGGGTTTTGGGTAATTAGGGTTTTGACACCTAGGTTTCGACCTAAGGCTGTCGATGAGGGACTATAATGTATAAATATAGGTCGAGAGGACCTAGGTTGGGTTGGTACTAGTGTTGGGTATTGATATCGATTGTTGTTGGTTGAGGGATTGTTGTACTATGAGAGAGAGGAGTGTCGAGAGTGACAGCCTTCTGGTTTTGTAAGATCTTCAGCTAGGTGCGAATATCAAGTCCTGCAGCTGGGTGCACAAGAAGGTGGGAGACAGAGAGAAGAATAAATAATCTCTACTGGCTAAGAGTGCAGATCAAAACTGTAATATTTATCTTAATATATCATAAGCACAGTTTTGTGGGTGTATCCCTAGAGAGAGGGTGAACCACGTATATTTTGTGTCGTATGTGTGATTGATCCATGGATCTCTGTCATTTTTATATTGTCATTTACATTATTTTGTTAGATCAGATTTATAGCTATGCAGATTAGATCTAGATGATAAGGGATATAAGAATGCTCCATTATTATTGTATTGGTTTCACTTGATATTCCCCTAGTTGTAGACATCTATGTCCTGCAACCCCCCTCTTAGATGCTTCGGGTGAACCTACATCTTCTTCACAGGTGTTGCCGAAAGGGCCAGTAGCTAGGGCTTGTTGGTGCACTCTTGGAGTGAACCCTGGGTCTGCCCCTATGCCAACAGCCAGCAACAAATATTTTCAAGTTGGAGACTCAGTGCTCAAGTGGGATAAATCCAATGAAACAAAATGGAAACACACCAAGTTTCAACAACTCTGGATTGGCACATATCAATTTTATGAAAAAATCGAGTCTAGCACCTTCAAACACAAAACCTTGGAAGAGGAGGTTGAGGAACTTCTTGTCAATGATCAAATCCTCAAAAGGTATTTTTCCTAACCACCTTGTGTAATGTATTTTTGTACATATTAGTTTTCTTTTCTTCATTGTTTGCTTTCTGAAATTTTTTAGTTTGTTTTGATTAGCATTGTACAATTTTATATTTTGGACCATTTTATGCCTTCTAACCATATTTTGAAGTGACAACTATATTTACCCTTGTTGTTTTTTACTGTACACTATAGGAAAGAGATTATATGATATGTATGATGGAATTATTTTTTCTCTAAAAAATTTGTCTCAAAGATACCTAGAAATGAAAAATATGCTATGTATAAATATCAAGAAGTATAGGGGTATTAAATTCAAACCATGGACACTTGGGTATAAATAAGCATCTTAATCCTAATAGAAATCCAAAGTTTTCCATTGGAGCAGGACAATACAAAATTTGAATGTAATTATGGTATACACCTCGTCATGGTGTTACTCTCGAGATGCGTTTTAGAGCTTACATGCAAGCAAGATAAGAGCCTATAAGTATCCTTCTTGGTATTATCTATGATATCCATTCACTAAAATTTCAATGCTAAATCTTCCCACACCTTTTAAAGGTAGACCCATGAGAACTATAAGTGTTAACAAGGCCTGCATATCTAATAAACTCTCATACCACCCCAATTCCTTCACACCCTATTTTCACAACAAAATTTGTATACAAAACTATAAGGGTGAATAAGACACAAGAAACTGAAAGTAAGTTGAAAGAACCAAAAGGTGTGGGAAGTATAAGTAAACCCATTGCAGTTATGGGCACTTGTTGGTAGTGGGGATATGCTTATATGATACTGAGGAAACTCTGTAGGGGCTATGGATACTCTTTAGCAACAAAAAAATATCTGGAAAAGAGAGATGAGGAACAAACATTGACCTATTGTCAATTAAAGAATTTTTTTTGTATGGTGTCACACCACAAAAAGGATTATGTGTAGGGTACAATATTAATTAATAAACCTCATATTTAGGCTTGTAGAAAATACTTGGAAGGAAATCTAGAAGCTCCCATTCCTTGCTAATATTTTTCAGAGAGAAAGTTGGTTGATGTGGGACCCATGACACAGGTAAGAGTCATAGTTTTTGGAAACTTGATTCTCAAAATCCAATGTGACCTTTTAAATTCAAATAATAGAGACAATTGGTTCTTCCCAGTGAATTTCCATTTGTCATGGCTGGAACAACTCCCATCAATTTCTTCTATCCTAGGAGAAATTGGATAATCCCCCCATTCTAAAATTCTATATAGATACTATGGTTAAATATTGGTTGATCAGGTCTATGTATATTTGTAGGATGTGCATAGGAAAGACTCCATTGTCTCATCTTCTCAACATATTAGATTTATAATCTCCAATCCTATGTTGTTTGATAACCACCTTCTTCCTCATATTTCAATGCATTTGGAACCCTTCGAGTCCCTTTCGTAAATGCGATCTTGAGCAGAGAGTCTTTGGACTCATATCAATCGGCAAGTCCATCGAATTCAATATTTCAGAACCATATCATTGGGATGATATCTCATCGTAACCATAAGAATTTTTTGAAATACAACGTTCAACTAGACTATCAGACTCATATCTTCGGGTCATTCCTATCATAATGATAAATAAGGTCATGAACTTCTCCTTTCGAAATCTGAAGCTCAATATCTTATCAGATGCTCTGCTTCATATTCTCTCTTATTGGAATCTCCAGTGTTATTTAACCTTTCCGACGAGCTATTCCTAACAATATTCTTCTGATAATCCTTTCGTGAAGATTAATTATTGATAATCCCTACTTATTGTTCCTCGAAGGCATAATATCAAATTTAGGGTATATTTTAATCAATTCAATTTTCTCCTATGTATGATACCTTTAGTTAATTGAACATATTATTAATGTATTATTATGCTTTTCCTTGGGTTAAACATGTCTTTTCACATTTCATGAGATTAGAACCTGAATATTCATTCGTAGATAGCTACTTGGGTTTACGATTAAAATGATGCTTGTCCTACCATCCTAGTTAATCTTTCCAAAGGACCTATTCTAATAAGCTATACCATAAAAATTCATTAGAAACTAATTAACCATTTTGAATTCCCCATGAGATTAACTTTTAAGGTTTATAATATATTACATTGCGGGTTAATTATATAATTTTTCATTAACACAATCACATAAAAATACAAAGGCCCTTCCCTTTATTAACCACGTGCCAACACAATTCCCTATACTAAGTCCCAAATATTATTTGGGGAATCTTTGTTAGACAACATGGTTAGCCCATATTTTAGCACCCTTCCGATAGCACCTTTCTGATGATACAATTCCAATGACGCCTTTCTGATAGCACCTCTCCAATAGTACCTTTCTGATAGTGCCTCTCCAACAGAACCTTTCCAATAATGCCTCTCTGATAGCGTATTTCTGATTGGACTCAGCAGAAAGGTCCCTTTTGAAATAGATCCCCCAACAACGTTTCTCTGATAACACTCTCCCGATAGCAATATCCTGGTAGCTTCCCTCTGAAGGCATTAATGGAGCTGTAATTTTTACATCTACTACAAGATGGAGCCCTTTCACATTGATTTCAAAGGTAATGGACAAAGATTAGACACATAAAACCTAGTTTGAAACCCTTATTACTCATTGTTCAAGGATCTAAATGCAAAAGAGCTATGTGGAACAAATTTTCCATCTTATTGAAATTTACAATGCTAAACAGTAAAACATTTAGGTATGCACATAATTAATTTAACAACTTTTTATCTCGATTATATTGCTTCGATAAAATTATTCACACTATGTATTCCACAAAAAATTGAGAAAACGCATTGTCACGACCTCAGACAAGGAGGAGAAAAATATCCTCAATGAATTTTATTGTGCCTGAAAAAGGTCCAGATGATCTGTTGCTTTCGATATGAATTACTTCAACGGGATGGAGAATTGTCTAACTTGGAGTGAGATATACAATATTTTCAACACTGAATATTTCCCTATGGAGGATGAAGACACAAAAATGTATCTAAACATCAGAAAGGGAAGGATATATTGATCCAAAAAGGATCCATAGAAGGCTAACAACAACTCAGAACTCGCAAAGGCAACTTAGGATGCTTAGAATGGCTTCAACAGACAAAGAAAGGGAAAAAAATCAAAGTTCCCAAAACTTAGTGAAAATGACATGATCGCGGAGAGTGTGTTGCAATATTTCTAATGGTGAAAATGACTCATCAAACAAAGTTACGGATTGAAATATATTCATGATCAAAGTTTGGTCCACCTAGCCTAGTCAGCAGGAGATGAGTCAACATCCGTACAGATGACGTCATCATCCGTACAACACATGTGGAAGGAGCAAGAAGGTGACATGTGGCAGGATCAGGAAGGAGACATGTGGCATGATGATGTCATCATGGTGATTTGGTAGCACCAGAGGCTGCCATGTGTCACCCAGTTTTGGCATTTTCGAGTCGATCCGTGGACCAATAGGATCGTGCCACATGGCAGTCCGTACAGTATGTATGTTGACGTGGCATGATGACTTGGCATAGGTAAATGTGGACTAGTGGGAGGCCACCATGTGGCCCAATAAGAGGCTTCCACGTGGCAGGTGGGAAAATCACAATGATAACTCGTGAGCAGATTTCAAAAAAAATATTAATTTCGGCAGGTCCTCCAAATCTGGCAGACCATGCCAAACTTAGCCACATTATAACCATTGGGATATGGATTAGCGCCACCACTATACATAGCAAGACAAACTATATTATATATATACATTTGCAACAACACAAACCCAAAAGGGGAAAGCCTGCGGGTTTGACCCCGGGACCTCCTTCCCTCTATGCACCTTAATAATTCTGCCCAAACCAACAGGCCAACGACCTTTCTTTGTAACCAACACTGTGAAAATTATTTAAATTTTCAGTCTGCCCACATAGTGGGTGAGGCGCGCGTACGGTATGGCCTTTTGGGCACATAATTCTATGCAGTCTAGTCATTAATGCAGGCTGCAAAGGGGCATGAAAACCGAGACGAATTTCTTCTTGGGCCTGGGAGTCCCAGAGTTGGATCAAGGCATGGAGATAGCCATTTTTGGGTAATTCAATGCCACGAATTCAGTGGTGTTTTCTATTTTCTAATCCAAGCATTATTTTTGCAGCTTGATTTCAGAATGAGGTATACTTATGTATTTTTCTAAATTCTTTTGTTGAGTTAATGAAAGAGCCTACCCATTTGAGACCAGGACCTGGAGATGTAGTCCACCAGGGATGAACTCCATTATCAATTTTTTTTGTTCATATTTGATGCTTATGTCTCTTCATTTTTTATCTTTTCCTTCTTTAATGGTGCACTTTAATTTATGCTCATTTAATGAAATTATTTATAAGTCACTCGATGAAAAGATCCTGGATCATGTTTGTATCAGAGTAGTCATGTTTGACTTCAATTGTTGAGTCTGAATGCTTACTGGGGACAATCATAAGCAAGGTAAAGGAACTCTTAATAATTTCAATCCCGAATTTGGTTGTGCATCCCAAAGGAAGAAAATGGAAGAAGAGGACAAGCATGATGAAGAGGAGAAAAACTTTCATATGGTCTTTTATTACATGTTAGAAATGGTCGAACAAATGTATGGAGACTACGAGAAGAGGATGAAGAAAAATGAATCACATGAATATGATGATGCTTCGGTAAACCAAGGGGTTGGAGGAGATCCTCCTGAGCCTCTGTCCTCGCCTTCAAGTTCTAGTTCTTCTTCCTCTGAGCATTCTCATCATTCTCATCATTCTAGACATAAAGCCTCTTTTAAGAAACCATTATTAAATCTTGATGTAAAATTTGCTTTACCTATGTTTAATGGAGATGCTAATCCTGAAAAGATAGATAATTGGATCCGACAGGTCGAAGTATATTTTCGTGTTCAACACATTGATGAACAGGAAGTTAAAGTGCAATAGGCTTCTCTTCAGTTGGAAGGCATTGTTCTTGTATGGTGGGAGATCAAACTTCAGGACAAAAGTAAGTTTGGTAATCTTCTTTCCTCATGGTCATAATTTAAATCAACGATAATGAAGCAATTTTAACCATTGGGTTATTTACATAAAGCAATGATGGAATGGAAAACTTTAAGGCAAAGTAAAGGTCAAACTGTACAAAGTTTCATAGCAGAATTTAGGAAGAAAGATCTTGCATTAAATATTTCTTTGGATTCTTATGAAACTTTAATGAAATATATTAGCGCACTTCACAGTTATATTCATCATACTTTTATCTTGTTTAACCCCACCAGTCTTGACGAAGTTTGTGTGCAAGCCACTCACCTTGAAAGCAGGGGTAAGAATGGACAGGAGGAAAAACCATTCAAGCACTCTAAAAACCATTTCAAGGGAAAAGCAAATGGGAAGGACAAGAGGACAGTTGCAGAAAAGAAGGAAGAAAGAAAACCCTCTTGCAACCATTGTGAGAAAATTGGTCACAATAGAGAACAATGTTGGAAACTACATCCAGAGTTAAGGCCAAAGCAGTTTGGAGGAAAGGGGAAGCCAAAGACCATTTCTACATTGCAACATGATCTTGGTTCTTATTCAGGTGACGTAGAGATTATCGCAGCAGTGGGAATGCAAGGTAAAGATTCATTGTATGCATCTTCACGTTATTTAAATGAATCACATGATGATGAATAAAGGAGAAGTGCACTATTCCACATCATAGTTGTATCGAAACATATGAATATAGACACATTATTTGATCTGGGTTCCCAAGTCAATTTAATATCAGAGACACTTGTTAAGAAATTGGAATTAACCACAAGACCTCACCATAAACCTTACCCTCTCGGTTGGGTATCTAATAAAGAAAAGTTAAATGTCACTAACGAGTGTAGGTTGAGGTTTTATATTGCTTCTAAGATGATAGATGAAGTGGATTTAGATGTGGTTCCTTTGGATGTATTTGGTATTGTATTAGGGAGTCCCTATCTGTATGATAGAAAGGCTATATTCTTTCGAAAGGAAAAAAAATACCATCTTACAAAATATTGAGTGGAATACATCATTAAATTTCACAGCATAAAGGACGAATCAACACTTGTTAGTTCAGGCCAAGTAAAAAGATTTATAAACACTAACAAGAATCTTGTACTCACGATTGTAAAAGTGGAATGCCAAGATAAGTTTGATGTTGTTAATGCTCTTGATCCTTTACACAACAATGAATTGCTTGAGATGAGACAGGTCTTTCAGTGGGAAGGTAGACAACATAATACCTTCGACACTTTAAAGATCGACATTGTGCAAATTCTCTCCTTACCTGACCTTCAACAACCATGCAAGTTTGAGACCAGTGCCAGTACCAATGTCATAAGGACAAACATGTTTTTTATATCTCCTATTGTTACATCTACTATTTTGAGGAATGTTTCCTTATCTCATATCAATAATTATGGATGGTATACTATTGATGAAATGTTCAAAGATGTATGTGGGATCTGTAAATGTGTTGAACCTGCACATAATAGATTTAGCTAGAAAATACTACACACATTTGCGGAGAGAAATTAAGAAAGAAGCAGAGGGAGAGAAAGAATGAAAGAATTCTCAATAACTGTATTCCACACTCAAAGAGTGAATAATTTACAACAGATATAGGATACATGAGTAACTAATGAGCCATCGGGGTGGTCTAGAGTTATCTGGACACACACCAATGGTTACGGGAGTGAACTGCCACCTATTCTAGTCTCTCAGGCAGTTACGAGAGTGAACTGCCACCTAGTTGAGTTAACTAGTCAACTAGTCTTTAGTTAACTGACTGAACAAAGAGTAGTGAGGAGTTAAATCAGGGAATCAAGGCTAATGCACCAGTTTGGTGATGATCCCAAGGCACGGTCGAATTATCATGGTGATGATCCCAATGTTGCATGGTGATAAAACCAATGCAACATCTAAACTCAACTCAATTAATCAAACTGAAGTGTCAACTGAAAGAGAATATTCTCCAGGTGGAATATTCTCCCCTAAAATATAGGAGACTATATAATGAATAATTATGACTAATAAACAAGGAAAAACCTTAGGAAAAATAAATCCTAGGTTTGTGTGAAGTAACTCCAACACCCCTCCTGAACATCACTATGGTGAAAATAAAGAATGGGCCCTGACAACAAGGCCATGTTAGGTACCCAAATAAAAAGTTACACTGAAATAAAGTGAGGAAAGAGGGAAAACCTCATGGGAAAACCCCCCCCCTCAAGGTACAATGTATGTAAAAAGAAAAATGAGAAGGAACAAAAAAGCAATTGCTAAGCAACCATGTCCTTCACTCCAAGAAGACCTCGCAACTGTGCAAGTTTGTGCTTGTTGAAGATTTTGTTGAAGATGTAGATGTCAGCACCGATCTGATGAAGTAGATGCACCATTGATATTTCCACCCATATCCACTTTCTCTTCTTGTAATGAATAAGATCCAAATAAATTTTGGATGAAATTTTGAAAACCATGCAGTCGTTTCTGAAAAAATGCTGAAATTTTGTTGATTTTAAAATGATCATAACTTCACTTTCCATAATCCGTTTCAGACGATTTTGTTTTTGAAATTGGATATTTTCCCAAGAGGAATTAAAATATCCAATTTTTTGCTACAAATAGTACTCATAAGATATCACAATGGATTCAGATGTTTGCAACTCCCTTTTTGTCTCCTGAGATGCATGCATTGTGCATGGAAACGTATCTGCATGTGACTCTTGAGATGAATGTCATATATCTTCCACATGAATTTCAGAAAGAAAATCTGAAATGGTGTAGACATCATCTTCAATTAATGGAATACAATTTTTTGTAGATACGTTTATAGAAGGCTCTTCAAACTGAGATGATTTATCTTCCAGTGGATTTTCTACATTTTCTATCTTGTCAAGATTTTGCATGCATTCTTCCTTGTTCCCAAATAAAACCTCCAATCTTCTCCATAAATCATTTGGAGTGGATTCGTGTGACTCATCATATATTTGACGGAGAATTTCAGGAGAAATAAAATAGAGGATACATCCTATGGCCATATCTTGTCTATTGAGAAAGTCATTTTTCTCATCGATGGAATCGGGCTCTACTTCTGTTGCCATGGTTATTTGGTATAAGCCTCTACTTCTGAGTAAAATATAAATTTCATCTTTTCTGCAGACTTCAATCTTCAGTAACTGCAAAAAATAATTTGGTGTAGCTTTTGCTTAGCATTCTGTCGTCTCTGATACCATGTAAATGTGTTGAACTTGCATGGAATAGACCTAGCTAGAAAATACTACACACATTTGCAGAGAGAAATTAAGGAAGAAGGAGAGAAAGAATGAAATAATTCTCATTAACTGTATTCCACACTCAAAGAGTGAATAATCTACAATAGATATAGGATAAATGAGTAACTAATGAGCCATAGTGGTGGTCTAGAGTGATCTAGACACACACCAACAGTTACGGGAGTGAACTGCCACCTAGTCTAGTCTCTCAGGCAGTTACGGGAGTGAACTACCACCTAGTTGAGTTAACTGACTAAACAGAGAGTAGTGAGGAGTTAACTCAGGGAATCAAGGATAATGAACAAGTTTGGTGATGATTCCAAGGCACGGTCGAATTAGCATCGTGATGATCTCAATGTTGTATGGTGATAAAACCAATGAAACATCTAAACTCAGCTCCACTAGTTAAACTGAAGTGTCAACTAAAAGAGAATATTCTCCAGGTGGAATATTCTCCCCTAAAATATAGGAGACTATATAATGACTAATTATGACTAATAAACAAGGAAAAACCTAAGGAAAAATAAATCCTAGGTGTGTGTGAAGTAACTCCAACAAGATCATCCATGGTTTTCAGGTGTATAAGTTTTGTTTACAAGACATCTTACTCCGCCATTTGAGTAAACCTTTCTTTCCTTTCTACAGGGAAGTGCATGTAACTGAAGAAGATTATGTTTCATTTGTACTTGGGCATTTGGGAATTGTAAAGTATTTACAAGGATGGCATTTTCCTCGAAGGAAAATATTTGTAACCACTATTGTAAAGGAATGTGTGGTGTACTTTTGTAAGCCCACTAATAGAAAACTAGGGCTATACTCACCACTTCATGTTCCATCCCATCCATGGGAAAGTATCTCCATGGGTTTTGTAGGGGGTTTACCAATGACCAAAGGGGGTCATGACTATTTGTATGTTGTAGTGGATAGGTTTAGCAAGATGTGTATCTTGATTCCATGTAAAAAGTAGATCATTGTTGAGCATACTGCTAATCTCTTCTTTCAGTATGTTTGGGTTCAATTTGGGTTACCCACATCCATAGTCTTAGATCGAGATACTCGATTCCTTGGGGACTTTTGGACTAGATTGTGGAGGATGATGGACACCAAATTGAAGAGGAGCATTGCTTTCCATCCACAGACCGGCGGATAGACAGAGGTGGTAAACCAAACAGTGGTACTTTTTCTTCGAGGCTAGTGCAGCAAGCATCCCAAGTTATGGGATGAACATATACCCTATGTAAAACATGCTTACAATCGAGATTTACATTCATCCACTTATATTTCACCTTTTGATACATGTTTTGGGTACCTACCCAAGGTTCCTTTGGGCTTGATGTATGGGAGAGATGTCGATGTGAATGAATAACGAATAGAGGACAGAGCCCCCAAGTTCATCCAGAGGATCTAGCAGATACACTAGGAAGTTAGGGAACAATTGGAGAAAATTCAAGCACAATATAAAGCTCGGCATGAAAAGCACAGAGTTGATCATCAGTTCCAGGTTCGAGACCGGGTATGGCCTCACATCAGTAAGGAGAGATTGAAGGGTGAAGGCAACAAACTCAAGCCCATTCATTATGGACCCTTCACTATCTTGGAGAAAAGTTGTACCAATGTTTTTCGTCTAGATCTTCAACCTTATATGAATATTTACTCAGTTGTGAACGTTGAGAAATTGAAACTTTTTTAGCCTCCCATGATCATGGTTCAAGATGAGGAAGTTTCAATACCTTCAATTGATGAGTTTTCACCTGAGTACCTGGATTAGTTATAGGAAGATATCATCCTAGATCAAAGACTGTGGACTTCACGCAGGAATGACATTACTTATCATCGAGTACGCCTAAAGGGTACACAATCTAGCAAGGAATGGAGGATCGAGAAGGAAAGAGTGAGGGAGAAATCCCCTCACTTACCTATTGATTGATGAAATATTTTGGTGGTCCAAAAATCTCTTAGTGGGAAGACGTGATCCAAAAAGGATCCAGATAAGGCTAATAATAACTCAAAACTCACAGAGGCAACTCGGGATTCTCAGAATGGCTTCAGTAGATAGAGAAAGGGAAAAAAATCAAAGTTCCCAAAACTCAATGAAAATGACATGATTGTGAAGAGCGCATCGCAATATTTCTAACGATGCAAACAAAGTTATGGATTGAAAGATATTTGCTGTCAAAGTTTGGTCAACCTAGCCCAGTCAACAAGGGATGAGTGAGCATCCGTAAAAAAAATGTGGCAGGAGAAGGAAGGTGACACATGGCATGGTGACGTTGCAGTAGCAAAGGCTGCCACATGTGACCCAATTTTTGTGCTTTTGGACCGATCTATGGACCAATAGGATTGTGTCGCGTGGCAGTCCGTACGCTGACATGGAATGATGGCATCGCGTTCTAACATGGAATGATGACTTGAAAGAGGAAAATGTGGCCCAATGGGAGGCTGCCACGTGGCCCAATCATAAGTTGTCATGTAGCAAGCGGGAAAAGCACAATGACAGCCCATTAGTGGATTTCGAAAAAAATATTAAGTTTGGCGGGTCCGCAAAATCTAGCGGACCTCGCCAAACTTAGCCACGATATAACCATTGGGATATGGATTATCACCACCGCCAAACATAGAGAAACAAACTATATTATATATATATACATTTGAAACAACACAAACCCAAAAGGGGGAGGCCCGCGGGTTTGACCTCGGGACCTCCTCCCCTCTATGCGCCTTAATAATTCCACCCAAACCAGCAAGCCAACGACCTTGCTTTGTAACCAATGCTGCGAAAATTGTTTAAATGTTGAGTACACCCAGCTAGTGGGGGAAGCGCGTGTATGGTACGGTCTTTTGGGCATGAAATTCTATGTAGTCCAGTCATTAATGCAGGTTGCAGAGGGGCACAAAAATCAAGACAAATTTCTTCTTGGGCCTGGGAGTGACAGAGTCAGATCAAGGCATGGAGACAATCATTTTTTGGTAATTTGATGCCACAAATTCATTGGTGTTGTCTGTTTTCTGATCTGAGCATTATTTCTGTAGCTTGATTTCAGAATGAGGTATACTTATGTATTTTGCCAAATTCTTTTGTTGAGTTAATGAAAGAGCCTACCCATTTGAGAGCAGTACCCAGAGATGTAGTCCACCAGGGACGAACTCCATTGTCATTTTTTTGTGTTTAGATTTTATGCTTATGTCTCTTCATTGTTGATATTTTCCTTCTTTAATGGTGCACTTTAATTTATGCTCATTTAATGCAATTCTTTACAAGTCACTCGATGAAAATATCTCGGATCATGTTGGTATCAGAGCAGTCATATTTGACTTGAATTGTTGAGTGTGAATGCTTACTAGGGCCAAGCATAAGAACGGTGAAGGAACTCTTAACACTTTCAATCCCAAAGTTGGTTGTGCATACCGAAGGACGAAAATGGCAGAAGAGAACAAGTGTGATGAACAAGAGAAAAACTTTCATATGGTCTTTTATTGTATGTCAGAAATGGTCAAAAAAAGTACGGAGATTACGAGAAGAGGATGAAAAAGGAAACACATGCAGATGATGATGCTTAGGTAAACCAAGGGGCTGGAGGAGATCCTCCTCATCCTTCGTCTTCGCCTTCAAATTCTAGTTCTTCTTCCTCTAAGAATTATCATCATTCTCATCATTCTAGCCATAAAACCTCTTTTAAGAAACCATTATTAAACCTTGATGTAAAATTTGTTTTACCTATGTTTAATGGAGATGCTAATCCAGAAAATCTAGATAATTGGATCTGACAGGTTGAAGTATATTGTCATGTTCAACATATTGATGAAGAGGAAGTTAAAATGCAACTGGCTTCTCTTATGTTGGAATGCACCGCTCTCATATGGTGGGAGAGAAAACTTTAGGACAAAAGTAAGTGTGGTAATCTTCTTTACTCATGGTAAGAATTTAAATCAGTGATAAGGAATAAATTTTATCCATTGGGTTATAAAGAAATGATGGAATGGAAAACTTTAAGGCAAAGTAAAGGTCAAACTGTACAAAGTTTCACAGAAGAATTTAGGAATAAATCTCTTGCATTAAAAATTCCTTTGGATTCTTATGAAACTTTAATGAAGTATATTGGTGCACTTCAGAGTTATATTCGTCATACTTTGCTCTTGTTTAAACCCACCAATCTTGACGAAGTTTATGTGCAAGACACTCACCTTGAAAGAAGGGGTAAGAATGGACAGGAGGAAAAACCATTCAAGCACTCTAAAAACCATTTCAACGTAAAAGGAAATGGGAAGGACAAGAGGACAATTACAACAAAGAAGGAGGAAAGAAAACCCTCTAGCATCCATTGCAAGAAAACTGGTCATGATAGCGAACATTGTTGGAAATTACATCCAGAGTTAAGGCCAAAGTAGTTTGGAGGCAAGGGGAAGCCAAAGACCATTGCTACAGTGCAACATGATCTTGATTCTGATTCAGGTGATGAAGAGATGATCGCAGCAGTGGGAATGCAAGGTAAAGATTCATTTTATGCATGTTCAAGTTCTTTAAATGAATCACATGATGATGAAAAAAGGATAAGTGCATTATTCGACAGAAGAGTTGTATCAAAACATACGAATATAGACACATTATTTGATCTGGGTTCCCAAGTCAATTTAATATCAGAGCCACTTGTTAAGAAATTGGAATTAACCACAAGAACTCACCATAAACCTTACCCTCTCGGTTGGGTATCTGATAAAGAAAAGTTAAATGTCACTAAGCAGTGTAGGTTGAGGTTTTCTATTGCTTCTAAGATGATAGATGAAATGGATTTAGATGTGGTTCCTTTGGATGTATGTGGTATTGTATTAGGGAGTCCCTATCTGTATGATAGAAAGAATATATTCTTTCGAAAGGAAAAAAAATACCATCTTGCAAAAGATGGAGTGGAATAGATCATTAAAGCTCACACCATAAAGGAAAAATCAACACTTTTTAGTTCAAGCCAAGTAAAAAGAGTTATAAACACTAACAAGAATCTTGTACTCACGATTGTAAAAGGGGAATGCCAAGATAAGTCTGATGTTGTTAATGCTCTTGATCATTTACATAAGAATTAATTTATTGAGATGAGATAGGTCTTTCAGTGGGAAGGTATCTAGCAGAAGACCTTCGACACTTTAAAGATCAACATTGTGCCAATGCTTGCCTTACCTGACCTTCAACAACCATGAAAGTTTGAGACCAATTCCAGTACCAATGTCATAAGGACAAACATGTTTTTTTAGATATCCTACTATTACATCTACTATTTTGAAGAATGTTTCCTTATCTCATATCAATAATGATGGATGGTGTTAGTGCTCTGTAAACATCGTTCGGATGAGAAAACGAATGATAGGAGCAACCTACAAACCAACTGAGGCTAGAAACTAACCTTTCCGACCTGGAGAGGGCTTTCTCTAAGAATTTTTCTCTGTACAAGTTATGGCTTTAAACTGTTGGATTGATTTAAGACTTTTGTACAATATTCCTAGTTCTATTGGCGAAAGAAATCAAGACCTAGGGCTATGGAGTCAATTTAAGAAAACGACATAAACAAATGACTTAGTGATTGAACTTAAGAGGATAAAGGCTAAGTAGGCAATAGTATTTCAATTAAAAAAAATATGTGTGTGGCGAGAGAAAAACACATGAAGCAACTTGGAGCACCACTGGGGATGAATTCGAAGTTCACTTAGAGGAAACACAAGCATCTAAACGACGCGAATCTAGAGCACCACGTGGTGAATTCTAGATTTGAATCATGTTCTGATTTAGAAAAAATATAGATATGAATATAAATAACACAGGAAAGAACGTATGCAAAGACAGAGTACAATACATCAAACTTCTACCATTAGAATCTTTTCGTCAAAGCTTCAAAACCTTTGCATTAAGTTTCAATCGAGTTCGAAAGTTACATTCAATAATCATTGTCTACACTATTTTTCCAACCAATCTGGATTACATTTAAAAGACAAAATATATACACTATATATTCTTTCCAGCTCACCATTTTGAATAGTTACAAACAGAAAATGACACGTTTCACTAATTTCCTGCTTTTTAGAAGGTGAAATTATGAAAAATAGGCTTCAAAATGCCACTTCTAATTCTCAAACTATAACAGTTGTGTAAAATATGCGAACGTTTTTTTTAGGTAAGATCATTATAGAGAAAAACCTCTCTCGATTTCTTCAAATTCATCTCAAGCTGGTCGGAATACATGGCACAAAAACATTTCTCAAACATGAAATCATGAAAAAGGAAAAATAGGGCTCAAATATTCCTTTGAATCTCTCAATCCATGACACCTTTTTTCAAATATGAGAGAGGTTTTTATTATCTGGTTTGTCCTCAACACAAATTTATTGGTTATTTTCAAAATTCCTCTCCAGTTGATCAGAAAGTGATCTTGAAGTTGACCACTAAACCAGTCATTTGTGCAACGCGCCCTCTAGCCTGTGCATAGGAAAATCCTCTGCGTGACAACATCCTCTATGTGACAACATCCTATGCATGCCAACATCCTCTGCGTGACAGCATCCTATGCGCAAAATCATTCTATGTGTGAAAACATCATATGAATGACAACATCCTATGTGCAACAACATTCTCTGTGCAACAACATCCTCTGCGCGACAACATCCTATGCGCGACAACATTCTCTACGTGACAACATCTTATGCATGACAACATTCTCTTTACAACAACATCCTATGCACAACAACATCCTCTATGCGACAACATCCTATGAGCGACAACATCATATGCATGACAACATTCTCTGCGTGACAACATCCCCTACGCAACAACATCCTATACGCAACAACATTCTTTGCGCGACAACATTCACTGCGTGATAGAATCCTATGCACGACAACATTCTATGCACACCAAGATGGTTTGCTCGAAAACATCCTACGCGCAGTGAAATTCTGTGCGCAACGCACAACAAATTTTGCAGTGCGCAGTTTCAAATGGAAATGGAAATAATAGATGATAAATCTTCCTTTTGAAATTAACCCTTGGAAATGTTAGGTGATGCCAGGTATAAAAAAAATATTGGTGCTAATAGGCATGAGTTTGGAAACTGTTGACAAACCTCTAACCTTAGCTATGAAAATCATGGTGCGAATAGTTGGCTCCAATGGGGATGTTATCCTCCCTGTGAGGTAGCAAAGAACAGTAGACCAGGTGCCTTATCCATTGGGTTGTTCCCAAGCCCTATACTATGATCTGCAACCTGTAATCTATTTTTCCACCAACGTATTCTGCAACTGAACTAAACCCAAAATGAAAATACAAATTGAAAAATGTTGAAATAAATGCTCACCATGTTGAGCTTATTCACACCTACCTACCCTAACTGCTGAAAAAACTGCCAATCAAGTGAAATCAAAATGCCAATGCAACCATGCAAGAACTTTATCCATTGTTTTCTTTCTTTGCACATGCGTGCTACAAATCTTGTTTACTGATAATTCATTCAAAAATTTATCTATAAATTCAAATCGCAAAAAATTAAAAACATTGGGACTATTTACCGCCTCCAACAAAACTGCAATGGATCATCAAAAACATTCATAAAACAACAATCATGTTTCACCCCTTCCACTACATCCTTGTTTTCATGTAATTCAACCTGTTGATTGCCACAAAGAGGCTGAAAAATCTATTGAGACTGTTGGAAATAACAATATTATGAATCAGAAGATAGTGCTAGCTGAAATGAAACTCCTGGTGGCAAGAAATCCATATCTAACACTAATGTTGATTGACCATCATCTTTATTTCCAAGCTGGTAGTTGATCACAGGCTACAAATATGAACTGAAATAACCTTCCATGTAATCAACAACAGGGTCATTAAATGTATGAGAAGGTTGTTGGTCCTCCTCACTAATAACAATTTGTTCATGTAAAATAGTGTCACTGTGAATGCAGTCAGACTTCCATGTTTCCTTTGTTATCTCATGATTTACTTTCAACAATACAAAGGAAGAAAAACATAATGGAAGACAATTTTCATTGGCAATTCCACTGCTTTATTCATATTCAACATCATTCTTGGAGGATTTCTAATTTGAAACATTATAAACATTTTTCTTCAACAATTTGAAATAAGAAAAACATAATGGCAAAGTTCTTTCACCTGATTCAAAACTTTCTTCATTTTCTTCACTGTTGTCATATGCACACTTATCGATTTCTTTGGATTGCTGAAAACAACCATTTTCAGATTTGGAAAGTGCAACTCCTTGTTCTAAAAATTCAACCTCATAGTCATAATTTTACTCATAATACCTAGGTTTGCCAAAAATCTTTGTAATATCATCAAACAGGAAAATTGAGGCAGTGGCTTGTTCTTTTGTAGGTTGATCTGCAAATTCACATTTATGGTTGTCTACAAGCGCATACATAAAACAATCAGTTTCTTGCTCATGATGACAAATATTGGGATGTAAATGAGCTTCTTGTTTATGCACAATATAATGTTCTTCTGCTACACCATCATTCTTTTTATTTGAAAGACTCTAAATTCTAATTTTACGGCCTCTAACATGCTTGAAGATTGTCTGCCAGTTCCTGAGCATTATTGAACATCAACTGCAAAGACATAGACTTCCTCTCCATCAAAAGAAAATATAAGTCTGATTGAAAGGTTGTTACATAATGGAGCATGGCAGCAACTTCAGGAGTGTAATGTCCCCCACCTCTTAGAGAGGCGATGAGGAGACTCAGTGGCCTGGGCACCCCCACTAGGTCATAGTCTCACACTGAAAGGGGGAAAGTCAAGAAGTTAAAAGTTATATTTTTAAGTTGACTTAAGAAAG
>SNQJ01S0171931.1:0-10306 GCA_010110895.2 Picea sitchensis
AGCGCCCAAATTTTATGGTCCTTATACCGTACTCAAGCGTGTGGGACAAGTCACCTATCAATTAGCTTTGCCCAAGCATTCGAAGCTACATCATGTTTCTCATGTTTCATGCTTAAAGAAGGTGATTGGAGCTAAGTGCCAATTTCAAACCAACCTTCCAGAGTTAGCTGAAGAAGGATCCATTTAGCTGCAGCCAGAAGAAGTTTTGGACCAACGTGAGCATCGCCTATGTCAGAGAACCATCAAGGAAGTGCTAGTCCAGTGGAAAGATACAACTCTGGCAGACGCCACTTGGGAACCAACTACCATTCTGCAGCAATTTCCTCATCTCAAGCCTTGAGGACAAGGCTGTTTTTAAGGGGGCGGACATGTTAGGGTCCTAACCCGCACATAGGTAGAACAATATATTCGGATGTAATAAAGGTCAATATTAATAAGGCCTTTCAATAAAATAGAATAAGGCAGATGTAAGAAGACCTAATAGAAGCTTCTGCTTCTAGAAGGATCTTCCTCTAGATGCTTCTTTTTAGTTTAAATAGGAGTCGAGGGTATGAGAACCCTAGCTTGGATATTATTGTAATAGAGCTCTGCTCAACTAGAGGTTTCCCCCTCAAAGAGGCCCGTGAACATTGCTTTCAGATTCAAAGTGTTATTTCTGTTCTTATTCTTATATCATTTCAGTGTTATTGTGGTGAATGTTCTGGTTATATTGCTGTTATTATGCCATTACTAGCATTTTATTTCATTTCTGCATACATTTTATATATGGTATATTACAGAGGGCTCTCTTAGATGTCTGATGACTGGTAATATCTCAAAGGATGCATCGATAAATGCACAGAGGTAAGATTCTGCGATAGAACATGTTTTGTTTTTTGTTTAAAAGGGGTTGGTAGGAAAATATTGAAGAATAAACCATTGGAAAATGGAGTCAAGGTCTGATCTTAAAGATATTGAGTTAATGGCTGGTTGTGCGCTTTCTGAAAACAGAGGCAAGGTAAGTGATGTTTTTCAGCAAATAATAAGTATTGAGATGGTAGCTGAAAATAGAAAGGTACAACCCATAACATTGAGAACATATAGAAATGGATGAGTTCTCAATGTAACTTTAGATTAAATACATAAATATTGATTACTATGAGCAGAGCATCAAGCAAGGATGAATTCTGAACATGAAATCTTCAACACATAGACAAATATTTACTGCATGAATGGAGCATCCGATAAAGATGAATTCCACACATATACTCTCAGTCAAACACTGGAAAAGAATAAACATTAATGGGAATGAGCATTACAAAGGAAATACATACTTAGAACAACGCCGTTATGAATCTCTGCTTAATGAAAGAACTGTACTTCTGCATTTAACTCAAAAAAATGTTCAGGAAAAAGATACACAATTCAATAGTTTTCCTCCTCCTGTAGGTCAAACCCCCCTTATCCTATTTCAATTCATGAAATATATATACCAAAAACTAACAAACTCTCCTTGATTCCTAAGAATCGAATTCAATCTATATACTATAAATAAAAAAGCTCTGAAATTTTGCATGAAATCCGGGATGTTAATCTTAAAAGAAGATTATCTGACCGCCAACTAGATGCCTTGCCTTGAATCCTTAATTAGAAACCTTAATTTGGCAGAAATGTGCTTTGGAGTCTAAATCTGGAAGAGATTGAATTAAACTTGCTATTTTCTCCTTCAGATATGGAACTTGCTCGATGTAAGGAACCTATGCTACTTTTGTGCTCAAAATATGGAAAGTTTGAATATTCATTGACTACAACTTTATCTCCTTGAATATGGATCTTCTTCGCCTCCATATATTCTGCCTCTAAATGCTGGATTTGTTCCACATGTCCTGATTAAATGCCTTGGGAAATAGTCTTTATTTCAAATGAACCTGCAGCTGGGTAACACTTGTAACAACAATGCCAAAAGTCATCAATACTGTAGAAATAATAAGTTGATTTCTCATAAATTTCATTATTATCATAACTTTGCAAGTTCTTCATCGTCTCAAGTTCTTTTTTTCTTCTCCAAAATCAATTTGGCTCTTTTCCATGAGATCATTGAATTCCAAAGGGGAAGGATTACAACACTCTGGTGCGTGGGTATTTAACAAAACAACACATGCCTCTCCATCCTTCAGATCTGAAGAAAACTTAGAAACAAATTCTTTGAAGGCTGCTTTATGTTTCTGTTCACATATTTTCTTCTCCTCGGGACTCATTGTTAGATTGTCATTTAATAAAATGTTACACAAAGTAAGCCAAATAAGTTGTGACTAAATGGAGATGAAGCTTTTTCAGATAAATCTTATTTGAGACCCCTGGGTTCTTGAGTAATGTTTCCATAAATAAAATAGTAACCCCACTGTAATAGTTGTATCATCATTCTGTTATGTTTGATGATCTTAAATGCTAAGAAAAGCAATGACATTCAAATAGATAGTATTTTGTTTTAGAACATTCTTCACTGCTGTCCACAAGTTGTATCATCAAAATTACTGCGCTCTTCTTCCATTTCATCTTAATATCATCGACCAATCTCCACAAGCTCAGGTGTTTTCATCAAGTCAAGGTCTGCAAGAAGTTGTATATTAATGATTTGATATATTAAACCAATCACAAAATGAGGACTTCCTTCAACTAGATCTTGGGTTTCAATATTGACAACGATGCCTTCAATTGCCTTTGCAAAATTGAAATGGAGGTTTTGATTTTTATTCCTCTCCCATGAGTTGATATTCTTCTTGGTATTTATAGTATGCTCATCGATGGTCCCCTTACTAATGTTGTAGATTGCAAGGGCTGTGTAGAAGCATACTGGAAAGGAGCTAAGTTCACACTCCCTCGAAAATGCAGAGCTTTCATGGACCTTGAAATCATGTCTGTTTACACTGTCTTCATTTGTTCATATGCCCGATCTAGAGACTTTATACCACCTTTCATCATTCAAGATTGCGTTGAAACAAAGAAACATCCCTCAAGGAAGCCTATATTACAAATGTCAGATGCTATCAGATGCTTCCTGGACAAAGAATTATTACAAAATTTGCACAGTATAGGGGAGAAACAAGATCTATCAATATTCCCAAGTCATTCATTAAGTATGCAATCAAGCACCACGTTTTTGCATTTCTATCAAGATTTGAAACCTAATTCAATGTGAAAAAAATTCCACCTATCATGCCAGGAAAATATCGTAGAAATGTTGCACCAATGATTGTAGCTTTTGTTTCCTCAACCCCAATTGCACACAAAAATACTTGAGTAGAAATCATGCACCAAATGTAAGTTGACAGATCCTGAAGAAAATCCCATATTTCCATCATTTGATTGCATTTACGATGGATAGAAAAACCGCCAGATTTATCTACAATCAATACATTAGTCTTGACAAAGTTAGAGGTCGATGATGCAAGCGAGCAATATGGATGGTGCTCTTACTGGTATCATGTGGGTTCTCCTCCACTATAAAGGCTTTAATTGACACATGACAACCAATACATACAGGCCCGAGCACTTGGTATCTCCCCATGGCATTTTCTTCTTTTAATTTTCTTTTTGGCTATATCCCACATAGGCAGATATATGTTGTTGTTGTTTATATGCGTTAAGAGTGTGATAACTTGCTGATGCGTTGAGCATAGTTGTGTTTCCTCTTGTGGGCTTCTCCTCCATGTGATTTGACTTGCGGCCTACGGGCCCAATAATTTAAGTCGTTTTTTAAACAAAAAGTAACAAAAACCCTGAGTAAAACATGAGAAGTCAAATTAAAACAAGTTTAAGCCACAAAATCTAAAGTTGGCTAAAAAGACAATATTTATTTTTTCCCATCATAACTTTTATTCTTGCATAACTTTTATTCTTGCATATGAGCTTGAAAACAATAATAGCATTGTGCAACAAATCAAATTTTAAACCAAATTTATAAAAACATTGCATGTGATAACATTAGATCCAATGGGGATGTTGTCCTCCCTGCGAGGCAACAAAGAACTCGTAGACCTATTCCTGATCCATTGGGATATTCCCCATCTCTAAAAACTTAAACCTGCAACCAAACTGCAACCCAAACTATGCACTACAAACTGAAATCTGAAAAACACTGCAAACTGAAATCTAGAATACTGTTGAAAAAATATGCTCAGAGCATTGAGCTTATTCAAGCAACCTACTCTAAACTGCTGATAACAACTGCATAATCACATCATAACATATATTCAATACAACCAATCAAGTAAATGGCTACTTGATTGAGGCTCCCCTTCAACTTCTCCGAACATAAATAGAAATCTGGAATGTGAAAACTCATCCCGCCATCTGAAACTGTCTCCATAATACTCGAACATTGAAAAACTCATATTCATTGTAGATTCTAACAGAATTTCAAAAGTGTCCTTAATATCATAAACAAATAACTCTTGTTGATTATCAAGAAGAAAAGGGAAACCATGATATCTAGATGCTTCTCCTTGTTCAATTTTTTCATTGTAAATTTTTTTATCATTCCCAAATGAGAAAGAAACAATTTGATTATCATTGTTCTCATTCACAAGGAAAAAATTTGAATATTCTTGGAAGATTTCAAAAGGAACAACCATATCATGTTCTTCTACATTAATTTCCAAAGGTAACTCTGCATATGATTCAACAAGAAGATCATTATGGATTTGCATAATTTCTGAATCTATCATTTCAAGAGGTGAAAAATTCTGAACAACGTTTTTATTTTGATTTGAAGGTTGCTTGCTAATTGAAAATTCATTTTGTACAAGAAGAATTAATTTTGGACTATTAACCCTAGGCCCAAGATCATAGTGCTTGTGAAGGTTATCCATTGTAGACTCATATCCTCTTTTATACTATTATGAATCAGTCAATAATTCTTCATCTTCTCTTGACTCATACTCTTCTTGTTGTTGATCAAAAGGATCTTCAAAACAAATGTCTTGACAAAGAAAATCCCGAGACTTTCTTTCAACCAAAAATTTTTCTTGTTCTGTCTCAAGTTCCATAACAAATTTCTCTAAACAATCAAACTTATCTTCTTGACTAAATATGTTCCATGAATCTACATTGGAAAACAAAGCTGAACGAATATCTTCATTCCATTTATCATTATAAAACATATCAATCCAATTTCTAAAATCTTGAAGAGAAACAAGATCTGCTACAAACCCTGTTGTCTTAATTGATGAAGTACATGGATTAGAATATAAGCTCGCCATTCTGGAAACAATGGAAACTCTTTATACTCCAAGTTCTTTGGATAGTGGAGTCACCATTTGTGCTTTGAATTCTTGATCGTTCAACGATGGAGTTACGAGGTGAATGATATACAACCTCCTTTTGTTTGACTGTTGTCCACCATCAACAATCAGATCTAATCTTTTTCGTTCCTCCCATGGAAGATTTCCCCTTCATTCCCCAGAAACAGTGCCAAAATGTTATCAAAGAAACCCCAAGGTAACTATTTCAACCAGCTTTAGGTTGGACTCTGACCTTTCCAACCAGAGAGGGCTCTCTCACTTGTCTGATGACTGGTAATAGCTTAATGGATTCAACAATAAATGCACAGAGGTCAGATTCTGCGATAGAGCAGGTTTTGTTTTTTGTTTAAAAAGGGTTGGTAGGACAAGCTTGAGGAAGAAACCATTGGGCAATGGAGTGAAGGTCTAAGCTTAAAGGTATTGAGTTAATGGATGGTTGTGCGCTTTCTGAAAAAAAGAGGCAAGGTAAGTGATGTTTTTCAGCAAATAGGAAGTATTGAGATGGCAACAAAAAATAGAAAGGGACAACCCATAACATTGATAGCATCTAGAAATGGATGAGTTCTCAATGTAACTTTAGATGAAATACAAAAAGATTGATTACTATGAGAAGAGCATCAAGTAGGGATGAATTCTGAACATGAAATCTTCAACACATAGACAAATATTTACTGCAGGAATGGAGCATCGGATAAAGATGAATTCCAAACATATAATCTCATTCAAATACTTGAAAAGAATAAAAATTAATGGGAATGAGCATTACAAAGGAAAGACATACTTAGAACAACACCCAAATGAATCTCTGCTTAATGAAAGCACTGCACTTCTGCATTTAACTCACAAAAATGTTTAGGAAAAAGATACATAGTTTAATAGTTTTCCTCCTCCTTCAGGTTGAACCCCCCTTATCCTATTACAATTCATGATATATATATATATACCAATAAAACTAACAAATTCTCCTTCATTCCTAAGAATCAAATTCAATCTATATACTATAAACAAAAAATCTCTAAAATTTTGTGTGAAATCTGGGATGTTATGTTGATTAATTGGGTTGGTTGTCATTGATGTCAACCCTTGAAGAAAGTCCAGTAGCGAATTTTGGTAGCACAAAGGTTTGGGTAATGGACCCAGGTTTGTTTGATGGATAATGGTATGAGTTTTGATATATTTGTAGGTAAGACTATTCTATATGGATAACACATGTCATGCCATTTCCGGTGGTATGTGGAATGTCACATAACTCCTCACGGTTAGAGAGTTATGGCCATTTGAAGTTGCAGAACCCTCATGAGTCATCTAGAAGCCCCAAAAGGTCAAAGTAGTCAAAGTGTTTGCAAAAGAAATTATTTAAATAATACATTTAATGGAGAACTCCCTAAAATAAGGAAAGTGGGATGCTACATGAAAGTATAAATAAGAGGCAAGGCACTCTCATTTAAACACACTTGAACATATTGAATATATTTTGTTGTGTAAGGCTTATTGCAAGTACTCATTGATACATCTGAAGTTGCGAAAGTCTGAGGTAGCACGAAGGGTTGACGACGAAAGTTTCATAATTACAATGAATACTAAAAACCAAAATTCTGAGCTGTACGCAGGCTGACAGTGTATTAGGGTGCGTACATACACGGACTGACAATGTATTAGGGTGCATACATACGCGGGATGGCAGTGTATTAGAGTGCGTACATGTGGGTAAAGCCATGAAAACTTGAGAAGATGAAGATGCAAAGGTTCTAGATTTTGAGATCAAGATCCCAGGAAGGTCTACAGTTCTCAGATACATCAGATCTATCCATTGGTTCAAAAGGTATGTCTTATTTCTATGAATAGTTGGATTTTGATGTATGCATGAGAAATGGTTATGGAGATTTGAGGATTCTCCCTAGAGAGACTAGTGGCTGCATGGGATCTTCTGTATAAGTCAGATCTACAGAAATACAGTGCTGGTATATTTATCATTGATACTTCTTTTTAGAGTTGAGGCACGTCTTGTATTGCTTGGCATACGGATAAGGGTTTTTGTGGTACATGGTTGAGAGCTTGTATTTGTGAAGTGGTTGATGTATTGAGACACTGAATATTAGAAAGGGTTTGATGACTAGATCATGTGAGGGTTATTATACTTGTTCATGATTACACACACCTATATGGCACATGACTATATATATATATATATATATATATATGCTTTGGGTAAAGGTTATGTATGAGGATGCATGCACATGGTACAACTATAGTTTGGATATAGTGACAGGTTTGAGATCTATGTGAAAGAAGTTGTAGAGGGTTAGAATTTTTCAAAAGAAAGAAAAACCTAGTTTTTAGAAGGCATACACAGGCTGCATAACAGTTTGGTCATGTACATACGTGGGCTGCATAACAAACAGGGTGCGTACATACGCGTGATGCAAAACTACACGTCACGTATCTTTTGTATTTGGTTGATACATGTTCAGTTCAGGTACATATTTATTGTAGGGCAGTTGTACAGGTTGGCTGCAGGTCAGTGGTACAGGTTGGTACAGTTGTACAGTGTTATATCTCACAGTGATAATGTGACAGTGGTTCCATCATTCTACTTCTACACCAGGGCGGTTGGATGGGGCAAAGATAGGTGGTTGTAGCCACCTTCCGGTTGTATCCAGAGAACATAGGGGGTTGTAGCCTCCTTCTGGTTGTAGCCATAGAATTGGGGAGTTGGAGCTTCCTTCAGGTTGTAGCCTAGAAACTAGGGGGTTGGAGCTTCCTTCCAATTGCAACTGGAAAACAAAGGAAGTTGGTGCTTCCAATGAATGTAATTCTTCAAAACATATAAGAAAAAGCATTCTGTGGTTTTCCCCTGCTTTGGGTTTCCACGTAAAAACATTGGTGTACTGTGTATGTGTATGATTGTTCATTTTTTCATTGTTTATTTACTATGCAATTATTGGATGATAATGCTACATTGATATAACACTTAATGCTACATTATATGGTTAAAAATTATTAAATTGCTCTGTTGTTGATTCACCTCCCTCTCAGTAATCCAACAATTGGTATCAGAGCAGGTTCCTTTAGAAATTAGTTTAACCAATGAAAGGTAGATCATGGAGAGCAACAACATGTATAAAAATGGAATACCACAGTTTGATGGACAAAAGTATGCATTTTGGAGCAGAAGGATGAAATCATATATACAGGCACAGGGATTTGAAATTTGGTAATCAGTTGTAGATGGATACAAAGAGCCAGCAGTTCTGCCAGCAAATGAAAGAGAAATAAAACTCGGTCAAAATAATTCCAAATCCACAATTGCACTTCTGAATGTTCTTTGTGAATCGGTATTCACCAAAGCTATACATTGTAAATCCACTAAAGATATTTGGGACAAACTTCAAAATATTTATGAAGGTGATTCAAAAGTCAAAGCAACAAAGCTTCAAACTTACAGAGGTCAATTCGAACAACTAAAGATGAAGGAAGATGAGAATATTGCAGCTTATTTCTTATGAGTCGATGAAACAATAAATGCAATCATAGGATTGAGAGAAGAAATCAAAGAATCTATAATTGTTCAAAAGGTACTAAGATCTCTTCCTATGGGATTTGACCCTAAGATATCAACACTAGAAGAAAGAGAAGATCTAGACTTAATAAGCATGGACGAACTACATGGAATCTTCACAACATATGAAATGAGAACTAAAGAGGAAAATCTAGATATAAAAGAAGAAGCTTTCAAAGCATCCAAAAGTTCAAAGCAAAAGGGAAAGAAAAAGGAAAAATAACATAGCATCAATAGTGACAAATCGGAAGATGATGAAGAAGTGGCCAACTTCCTCAAAAGATTGAACAAGGGAACCAACGACAAATATAGAGGTAAGTTTCCTTTGATTTGTTTTAATTGTGATGGTATTGGTCATTTTGATAACAAATTTCCTCATAAGAAAAATAAGAGGAATGATGAAGATTACTCAAATAGAAAACAAACATATGAAGTCAAGAAAACCATAAAGAAAGTTTTCAAGAAAATCTTATGCACCAAAGAAGACATCTCATCAGCAGATGAAGATGAAGTCAGTGACAGTGAGACATAAAGAGTTCTATTCATGGAAGTAGAAGAATCTGACAAATAAGACACCAAATAAGAATATGAAGAGGTAGAAGAAGAATATGAAGAGGCAAAAGTTGACTACAGAGAAGAATTGTTGTGTGCCATAGAAGTTGTAAGAAGAGAAAAGAAGAAAAACAAGAAGCTACAAGCAGAACTAGACAAGAAAGAAGACATTCAGGAACTAGAACAAATGATCACAAATTTGAAGGTTCAAATAGAAGAAGTTAAAAGAATTGAAGAAGCACTCAAAGAACAACTAGAAGAAAGAGAAATGATCATTGGAAATTTGGAAGTAGAGATTGTCACATTAAGAAAGGATCTTCAAAAGAAAAATATACAGAACAACTCAAAAGTTTTGGATGACATTATCAACATTCAAAAGCCTCATCATGACAAGTCTGGACTTGGATACAATCAAATAGAAAATGGATCAAGCTCCAAAACAACAGAACAAGAAACATATCCAAAAATCTATGCAGAAACAATCGAAGGGGATATTAAGACCTACAAAGAAGATTACATGGACACTCCTCCACCGAGAAGATTCATATTTTAGAATCAACGACTGACAAATAGGCCTCATGAAGAAGAAAGATTCAAAAGTGCAACTCCTTTAAGAATATCTTCAACTCCCAGGTATCAAACTATCTTTTTTGGTTTATGTTATGCATGTAATAATTTTGGACATAGAGCTATGAATTGTAGAGCTAACAATAGGAACACAAACAACTTTGAAAGTCATACACAAAAGGGTTATCCAAGAAGGCCCAGTGAAACACATAGAATAAGTTACAATAGGTTTGAATCATTGAGCACTGAAGTGGAATAATGCAAGTGTAAAAAATTTGGACACATGGACAAAGATTGCAAAATGACAGTTCCTCCTAGAGAACCACAACATAACAACAACAGTCAT
>SNQJ01S0171931.1:10316-27466 GCA_010110895.2 Picea sitchensis
TGGCTGGGGCCGTGGATGTTTCCCCGTAGGGGTTTTACCACGTGAAAACATCGGTGTGTTGATCTTTGGTCTGGTTATGTGAGTGGTTACTGAAGGTGTTCGTCCTCTGTTGGAATACCTGTGTTTTCGAACAGGAACCTCAAAAGAGAACACGGATAAGAAAGCAGAATCAATATAGCAATGATGAATGCACACTCGCTCTACAAGCTAAGGAGAAGAAACATGGTTGGTATGTTGATAATGGCTGTTCAAAACACATGACAAGTGATAAAGACCGATTTCTTACATTAAGAAAGGAAAGAGATGGATCAGTCTCCTTTGGAAATGATGATTTAACTAAAATCGTTGGAAAAGGCATAGTCAGAATTGGAAACAAGAATACCAAGGAAGAAAATGTTCTACTAGTAGAAGATATGAAACACAATCTTCTAAGTGTGATTCAAATGTGCGACCAAGGTCATAAAGTTACTTTCGATTCACTAAAGTGCGAGATAAGAAAAGAAGGTTCATGAAAATTGATTGCAATAGCTGCAAGAACTTCAAGCAACACATATGTACTAAGTGAAATTGGAAATGAAAAGTGTTGTCTAGGAAAGAAAGATGAAATTTGGCTATGGCACAGAAGAATGGGTCACATACACTTTGATAACCTTGTCAAAGTCAGGAAAAAGGAAGAAGTTAGATAAATGCCCCATATTATGAAACCAACCAACACTTTATCCAAGCACTGTCAACAAGGAAAACAAACAAATACCAGGTTTAAATCAAAAGAATATTCAATGATAAGACCACTAGAAATTGTGCATATTGATCTAGTTGGACCAACTACAACAAAGAGTTTAAAAGTTGAGAAATAATTTATGTTATTAGTTGATGATTATACAATAATGACTACACTTTTCTTTCTCAGGAACAAGTCAAAAGATTTTGAAAACTTCAAGGTCTACAAGGAAATGGTTGAAAATGAAATGGATTCAAAAATCAAATGTTTGAGATCTGAAAATGGAGGAGAGTTCACTTCAAAAGAATTTATGGACTACTACAACAAGCATGGAATAAAAAGACAATTCTCCATTGCTAGGACACCTCAACAAAATGGAGTTGTTGAAAGAAAGAACAAGACATTACAGGAAATGGCTCGAACAATGTTAATGGATTCCAAATTGACAGATATATTTTGGACACATGTAGTGCATACAACGGTTCACATTCAAAACATAGTAATGATCAGAAACACCACTGGAAAAACTCCCTACGAGCTATGGAAATGAAGACCAACAAATGTGAAGCACTTCAGAGTATTTGGAAGCAAATTATACATCAAAAGAGAAGATGGCAGAATGAGAAAGTTTGACTCTCATATGGACAAAGGAGTACTTGTTGGTTACTCAAGTACAAGGAAAGCATACGAGTGTTACAATCTGATCAGGTTGAACAAAGTTGTGGAAAGCATCAATGTAACAATTGATGAAACAAGTGGTCGAGAATTAAAGGAAGAAGAAAATGAATCAATGGAACATATTTACAAAGAAGAAGCAGAAGATGAAGAAGAAGTAAAAAGGGAAGATGAAGAGGATCAGACAGAAGTAGAAGAACAAGTTCAGCAAGTGCCTACAAAGACACCTAGCAAACGAGTACAGAAGAATCATCCTTCGGATCAGATTATCGGAAACAAAGATGCAAGAGTTGAGACTAGAAGAAGAATTCGTTCACCAGAACAAACACACCTAACACTCTCATCTACGATTGAACCAAATAGTTTTGAAGAGGCCAACAAGGATGAATTTTGGAATAAATCCATGGATGAAGAATTGGATCAAATAGAGAATAATGACACTTGGGAATTGGTTCCAAGACCAAAGAATATGAATGTGATTGGCACAAAGTGGGTATTCAAAAATAAATTGAATGAAGATGGATAAGTTACAATGAAAAAAATAGATTGGTATGTAAAGGATACACATAGTTTGAAGGAATCGACTTTGAAGAGACATTTTCTCCAGTTGCCAGAATGGAAGCAATCTGATTGCTCCTAGATTATGCATGCTCCAAGAATATTAGAGTGTATCAGATGGACGTGAAATCAACTTTTCTGAATGGGGAACTTGAAGAAGAAGGCTACATTGAACAAATAGAAGGATTTCAATTGTCAGAGAACACAAATCATGTGTGTAAATTAAAGAAGGCATTGTATGGTATAAAACAAGCTCCTAGAGCATGGAACTCTAGACTGGATAAATATTTACAGCAGGCAGGGTTCAGAAAAGGAAGTGAAGACAACAACCTCTACATCAAGGTAACACAAGATAATATTTTATTAATTGAAGTTTATGTTGATGATATTATTTTTGGAAGCAATGATGAAAGGTTAAGCCAGAAATTTGCAAAGGATATGTAAAATGAATTTGAAATTTCATTACTCGAAGAACTATCTTTCTTTTTGGGTGTTCAAATACATCAAAGAAATCAAGGAATTTTTATTTCTCAAACTAAGTATATCAGAGAAATGCTAAAGAGGTTCGGAATGGAAGATTGCAAACCAGTTACCACTCCTATGCAAACTAGTTGCAAGTTGAGAAAAGATGATGATTCAAAGTCTACATACCAAAGGAAATACAGGTCGATGATTGGCATCTTACTATATGTGAAAACATCTAGACCAGATGTAATGCATGCAGTTGGACAGGTGACATGATTTCAAGAAACACCAAAGGAATCACATGTATTAGAAGTGAAGAGGATTTTCAGATATCTTAAAGGAGCACAAGAGTTTGGATTATGGTATCCAAAAGGAAAGGATCTATCATTTATTTCCTACATAGATGCAGATTGGGCAGGTTGCATTGATGACTGACGAAGCACTAGTGGAGCAATGTTCTACTTGGGTGAGTGTTTAGTATCATGGCTAAGAAAGAAACAATCATTAGTATCCTTATCTATAGCCGAGGCAGAGTATATTGCAACACCAACATGTTGTACACAGGTTCTATGGATGAAACAAACTCTGACAGATATACAAGTTGAGTATGATGAGCCCATTCCAATCTATTGTGATAATACAAGTGCCATCAGTATCTCAAAGAACCCGGTGATGCACTCCAAGACGAAGCACATTCCAATCAAGTATCACTTTCTACGAGAATAGGTTACAAAGAAGAACATCATAGTTGAATATGTGGGTACAAAAGAACAAGTGGTAGACATCTTTACAAAACCGCTTCCAAGGGAAGCCTTCGAGTATCTTCGCCAGAGACTCGGAGTAATTTCTACTCCAAAATGAATTATATGTCTTAGATTTACTTGAGGAAGCACCATAAAGAGAAAAGTTCAGGTCGGGAGATCAGTTTTAGGAAGAGTTCAGTCAAGGGGAGTATCCTCAAGGGCAGTTCAGTTAGGGGGAGAAACCCTGGATGGAATGATACCTTTTCAATTGATGTCAAAGGGGGAGAGATTTATCAGATGCAGAGCACATAGGCAAGGCTCTAGGGGTAGCAATGGTTATAGGGGGAGCATGAATGATATGACTTCAGTATTGTATGACATGACTTCAATATTGCATCAAAGTGTTTCCATCAAAGCCAAAGGGGGATATTTTTTATTAATTGGGTTGGTGGTCATTGATGTCAACCCTTGAAGAAAGTTCGGTAGTGAATTTCGGTAGCACAAAGGTTTGAGTAATGGACCCACATTTGTTTGATGGATAATGGTATGAGTTTTGATATATTTGTAGGTAAGACTATTCTATATGGACAGTACATGTCATGCCATTTCTGGTGGTATGTGGAACATCACATAACTCCTCACGGTTAGAGAGTTATGGCCATGTGAAATTGGAGAACCCTCACGAGTCATCTAGAAGCCCCAAAAGGTCAAAGTAGTCAAAGTGTTTGCAAAAGAAATTATTTAAATAATAAAGTTAATGGAGAACTCCCTAAAATAAGGAAAGTGGGAGGCTAGATGAAAGTATAAATAAGATGCAAGTCTCTCTCATTTAAACACACTTGAACATATTGAATATCTTTTGTTGTGTAAGGCTTATTGCAAGTACTCATTGATCCATCTGAAGTTGGGAAATTATGAGGTAGCACGAAGGGTTGACGATGGAAGTTTTGGAATTACAACATATACTAAAAATCCTAATTTATGAGGTGTATGTGGGCTGACCGTGTATTAGGGTGCATACATATGCGGGATGACAATGTATTAGGGTGCATACATACATGGGATGGCAGTGTATTAGGGTGTGTACATGTGGGTAAAGCCATGGAAACTTGAGAAGATGAAGATGCAGGGGTTCCAGATTCTGAGATCAAGCTCCCAGGAAGGTCTACAATGCTCAAATACATCAAATCTATCCATTGGTTTAAAAGGTATGTCTTATTTCTATGAATAGTTGGATTTTGATGTATGCATGAGAAATGGTTATGGAGATTTGAGGATTATCCCTAGAGAGACTAGTGGCTACATGGGATCTTCTGTATAAGTCAGATCTACAGAAATATAGTGCTGGTATATTTATCATTGATACTTGTTAGAGTTGAGGCACATATTGTATTTCTTGGCATATGGCTAAGGGTTTTTGTGGTACATGGTTGAGAGCTTGTATTTGTGAAGTGGTTGATGTATTGAGAGGATGAATATTAGAAAGGGTTTGATGACTAGATCATGTGAGGGTTATTATACTTGTTCATGATTACACACACCTATATGGCACATGACAAGAGAGAGATATATATGAGTTGGGTAAAGGTTATGTATGAGGATGCATGCACAAGGTACAGTTATAATATGGATACAGTGACAGGTTGTAGATCTATGTGAAAGAAGTTGCAGAGGGTTAGAAGTTTCCAGAAGAAAGAAAAACCTAGTTTTCATAAGGCATACACAGACTGGATAAAAGTTTGGTCGCGTACAAACACGGGCTGCATAATAGATAGGGCATGTACATACACGTGCTACATAACTACATGTTGTGTATCTGTTGTATTTGGTTGATACAAGTTCAGTTCAGGTACAAATTGATTGCAGGGAAGTTGTACATGTTGGCTGCAGGTCAGTGGTACAGGTTGGTACAGTTGTACAGTGGTATATCTCACAGTGATAGTGTGACAGTGGTTCCATCATTCTACTTCTACGGTAGGGCATTTGGATGGGGTAAGGACAGGTTGTTGTAGCCACCTTCTTTTTGTAGCCGGAGAACATAGGGGGTTGTAGCCTCCTTCTGTTTGTAGCCAGAGAACATAGGGGGTTGTAGCCAAAGAATTGGGGAGTTGGAGCTTCCCTCAGGTTGTAGCCTGAGAAACCAGGGAGTTGGAGCCTCCTTCCAGTTGCAGCTAGAAAAAAAACGAAGTTGGTGCTTCCAATGAATATAATTCTTCAAAACATATAAGAAAAAACATTCTATGGTTTTCTCCCACTTTGGGTTTCCATGTAAAAACGCTGGTGTACTGTGTATGTGTATGATTTCTCATTTGTTCATTGTTTATTTACTCTGCAATTATTGGATGATAATGATACATTGATATAACACTTGCATTATATGGTCAAAGAGGATTAAATTTCTCTATTACTAATTCACCCCCCCCCCCCTCTCAGTAATCCAACTTGTTAATCTTAAAACAAAATTATCTGACTACCACCAAGATGCCCTACCTCAAATCTTTGATTAGAAACCTTAATGTGGAAAAAATGTGTTTTGGAGTCTAAATCTAGAAGAGATTGAATTAAAATTGCCATTTGCTCCTTCAAATATGGAACTTGCTCAATGTAAGGAACCTCTGCTACTTTTGTGCTCAAAATATGGAAACTTTGAATATTCATTGACTACAACTTTATCTACTTGAATCTGGATTTGCTCTGCCTCCATATATTCTGCCTCTAAATGCTAGATTTGTTCCACATATCCTGATTAAATGCCTCAGGCAATAGTCTTTATTTCAAATGAACCTGCAACTTGCTATCACTTGTAACAACAATTCCAAAAGTCATCAATATACTAGAAATAATAAGTTGATTTCTCATAGATTTCATTATTATCATAACTTTGCAAGTTCTTCATCGTCTCAAGTCCTTTTTTTCTTCTCCAAAATCAATTTGGATCTTTTCCATGAGATCCTTGAATTCCAAAGGGGAAGGATTACAACACTCTGGTGTGTGGGTATTTAACAAAACAACATATGCCTCTCCATCCTTCAGATCTGAAGAAAAATTTGAAACAACTTCTTTGAACCCTACTTTATGTTTTTGTTCACATATTTTCTTCTCCTCAGGACTCTGTTGGCACAGGGGCAGACCCAGGGTTCAACGCTACAACAGTGCACCAACAAAACCCTAACTACCGACCCTTTCGGCAACCGCTGCGAAGCAGATGAAGTCTCACCCGAGGTAGAGGCAGGGGTGGTTGTAGGACTTAGATGTCTGCAACCTTAGCTAGGACATAGATATGTGATTATAATACTTAACAGAGCACTTAGCACCGACAATTCATCAATATTTAACCACTATCCACTCTGCAGATAAAACAGAGCATCACAACATTCATTCAGATCTAACGTATCTAAGCACTTAGCATAAAAGAGAGAGATTAGATCGAGCAGATTCAAGCACTAAGCATATTCACATAGGTCAGATCTAGCATTCATATAAATCATTAAGCACAAAGCATCCACAGATTCATCTATCTATATCAAAGCACTAAGGAAATAAACATATGAACAAATGAACACATCACGCAGAGCATAGAAACACAACTTGTATGTGGTTCACCCCCACCCTGGGGATACATCCACCAACTCTTCTTCTTTATTATCTTCAATCAGTCATCTACATGCACAGAGCCACAAAATCCCTGCTCCGCATAGGACAGGAGATCTGTGTGCACCTTGCCAGATCCTCCTTCCCTGAGCTAGGTCTAGCACAAAGCCTTCCCACAGTCTGTTACAACCACTTGCACTTAGCTCTGCAAGTCTCACATAGTATGCATAAATCCTTTGCAATCACTATCACTTTTCTTATCGACCTCTTCTTACATTGCCTAGCTACTTATTTATACTTTACAAAATAGGTCTAAACATGGGTAAGCCCATGGGCTGACATTCCCATACCCGTTACATAATCCCAAATCCCAAAAATCCCTAAATCGGGGCCAAGATCCCGTGATCTCATCTTCGTCTTGAACTCCACCTTCGACAGCCTATTGAAGTCCCAAAAATAGGTCGAACATGACCAAGGATCCTCAAAACTTGGTCAAGGGCCAACAAGCCCCCAACACTCACCTATGACTCATCCCAAGTCACTCTGGTCTGGGTAGTTTTGCTTCAAAAGCCTCAAGCTTGGCTCAAGCTTCTTGGACTTGTTGCTATGCCACGACCTCCTTTTCAGCAAACTCTTGGATGACTGCATCGTTGACAGGTCCCTCTAGGCACTATTCAGTTGCACTGACAACCTGATCCAGTTCTGCTCCTCGATCTTTGACTTCTGTAAACAGTTGGTAAGCCTTATATTGTATAGGTTGGAGCCTATGATTTACTTCCATAACTCTACTTTGGATAGTGTGGATCTGCTGCTGGGCGATGCGCTGCTCCTGTGATCATTTCATTCTTTCCACAACTAACAGGGGCTTCAACTGTGCCTGTATTGTCTCTGCTTGCTGCTTCTCTCCTTGGAGCTGTGACTCCAATGCCTGCAATTGTGGATTCTAGGTGAGTTGCTCATACGTCTGGGCACTACAATTATGCAGCTACTTGCATTCCATGGCAAGGGCCTTTATCCTTTCAATTGCACTCTGGGCGGTTGCTTCTGTTTGATCCCTTACATCCTGTGGAATCTCAGGCACTGTGCAAAGATCTAAGTCTACTATGCATTGTTGTAGCTACTGGATAGCTTTAATGAGCTGATATACTTAATGCGTGACTCTGTCCTCTGCCTTTATTTCTAATACTGTCACAGAGCGAAGTGCTCTGCTGACCGCTTCTTTCACTTTGAGTTTCTCTGTGAGCAACTGTTCTTTTCCTTGTTGCATATGTTCTTTTTCTTTGTCGAACTTCATTTGGAGAGCAATATTTTCCTATTCTGTAGTGCTATGTTGTTCTACAAGTATGCCTTGCACTTTCTTCAAGGACTGGGTGGCTCGTTCTGTTTCTTCTTGTGCCCGTTGAAGGCGAGCTTAGACTGTATCAATTATTCGGTGGAGTTGGGATGACTCATCTCCCAAATCTATTTCTCCTGAAGGTAGGGGCGCAGTGGAGACTGCGCGACTGGAATGAAGGGCCTGCTGTACCCCTCAAAATTTGACTTCTTGGCTTCTTGTTTCTCTGCTATTTCTAGTGAAGCATCATTCAGGGCTGCTATGATGAAGTCAAAATCATCAGAGGTGAGGATAGTCTACATCTTGGTCATGGAGGTTTTCAATTTCTTTTAGGAAGAAGGTTTCGGGGGAGAAACCGTCCTCTTCTTCAGGGGATCAACCTTGTCTCTGAGTGGTGTTACTTCGCCTAGATTCCATTCAGTTTTTACTTCGTCATCACCCCCTCGCTCAGGTGACACTGAAGCAGTCTTTCCTGAGGCGCTGCTTAAATATTGGACCTCTTCAGTCTTATTTGTTCTGGGTATGTTCTATTCTTTATGAATGTCCTTTGGGATGTCAAGATCAGATATCTCTACAGGGTTGGCAAGGATAAGGAGGTCCACTAACCATTCCTTAGTGATCTCCTCGAGCTCTTCTTCTATAAGTTTATAATATGTCTGGAGCTTCTCTTTATGTTCATCTTCTCGCACTGTAATGTAGATGAAGTGTCGATCTGCACTGAACTTCATCAGGGGTTAGAATATCTATAAGGTGTTCAGAGTCATGCGAGGCTCAGCTTCAATGGCCCTCTTTAGCTAGAGGTAATATGTATGAAACACAACATCCAACTGCCACTATTTGTTCATATCACTTGAATACCAAATGGTAGCGTACTTCACAACAAGCGGTTCGAAGGGATCTATATCCGGGAAGGTCGCACCTTCCGACATCTCCCAGGGAACAAAGGAAATGAGGATCATGAGCCAACTGAAATGGAATTCATAACCATGATCCTGTGCTTCTCAACAGTCTAGTTCCAACTGATTAACTAGGTACTTCAGTCTTCTGTGGGTCCTCTAATGTTATTGAAATGTCGACATCCAAGTCTCTGGTGTGAAATAGCTTCGATTTGGTCTTCTGTTCTTCAATCAAGTGTGCAATCCTTCTAGTCATGAAATCTTTTAACTCTATCTTATTCTGCTCTAAAACTTCTTCTTCCTTCCTTCTGGCCCGATCTCTTTCAATCCAAGGCTTTCCTAGTAACATAGAAAATGGTGCGATGTCCTCAGTAAATTTAATAATCTCAAAATCTTCCTCTATCGAAGTTCCATTGGCATTCATAGATATCTGGGTGAGGTTTCCACATAGGTTTATCAACTTTCCTCTAAATAATCCTATTCCTCCTTGTGAAGGAATCATAGTAGGCTTTCCTAGAATTTCCCAAGTTCTTTCTATCATAATATTCACCTATGTTTCTTCATCTAGAACACAGTCAATGTCGAAGTCTCATATTCTTGCTTCAATGCATTATTTTTCTTTGAATATCTCTGATAAGCTGACATGTCGGTGGTCATTCAGGATTTCTTTCATCTGTAGCAATAATTTCTCTGATTCTTTCTGGGGTTCTACCATAATATTAGCTTCTGTATCTACCTCAGGGTTTTCTTGTCTCATATTCATTCCTTCAAGCTTAGCAATTATTCTAGGGAAATCCAATACTTCATGGTCCATAGCTTTGCAACAAAGACAACTAGATCGTCTGCCAGGCCATTCCTTAGCAAGATGTTCCGGTCTTCTGCAACTGTAATAGAGGGTTAATCCTCTTTTTCTTTTAAATGATCCCCAACTCTTCCTGTACTGCACGCTAGGATCATAGTAGCTAACGTGCAATTTTTTTTTCTAGGATCCTGCATCCATTTGTTAGTCCAAACATTCTTTCTATGCATAGGTATAACATATCTTTCACTATTCTCATCAGATCTACTCATATCAAACCTTCTTTCATCTATCAGTGCCCTAGTTTTCAAGCTAGGACAGAATCTATCAATCATACCTAGATCCATACTTTAGAAACAAAGAATTCCACTTATCTTACTTTTACAGAGCACAAAGCTTTTAGATCTATAACTTTTCACTATTCTTACCCTTATCAGAGTACAACAATTGCAGATCTGACCTCTTTTCTTCAGATCTGACCTCTTTTCTTAGCACAGAGCTTTACAGGTCAAATAAAATGTTGTGTGTTAGGAGTCACCTTCAGATTGCATGGAAGGCAAGCCCAATACCCATCAAGTTATAAGTGAATGTAAGGGTGTTTAAAGGGTCAAATGGAAAAGTACTTAAGTGATAATGTTCTAACTCAGATAACAGGGCTAGCATACACCAACAATTAAGGTCTTGGCTAATTTCAATCAGTAGTTTGGGAATAAGTATGAATATAGGGAAGACTTGATAGAGAGAAGTGTAGGGGCTGCTGTAAAAATCAGGTCAACAAGAGCCTAAGAAGGAAGGCTTCTTAACACAAGATCTTCTTGAACTAAGAAACTAAAGAAGCTAAATAAACATCATGATAACATAATGATCAAACATCCATCATAACATCACCACAATCATTCATGTGAATCATTCAAAGCATGAACATTTAACATCAAAAGCAAATACACTGAAAGAGAAGTTGATTTCTATTAGTCAAAATATCTTAAGTCCAGTACATCACTAGATCACAGTTACTTCATCAAAATATTATAGTAAAAGGGAGCCTTTCTCAACCATTCGAACCTACCAAAGAAAATGATCTATCTATTTATAAAAAAAGGGAGGCAACAACTGGAGGTATGAGCTGGCCCCCTTCCCTTAAAAAACTCTAAACATTTATTCGCTCTAACAACTTATCTAACCATCTATGTTATAAAACATGAAAATGTTGGTGACTAATCCAACTGAAATTCAAAATGAATTGATTCCATTTTGCTACACAGCTCCTTGTTTGCCATGTGTCCTTCAAGGCATGTGGTTGTCTTCATAATTCCAGCTGTTGCTTCTCCATCCTTCTTCATCATCATTTTATCCAAAAGTTGTTAGATTGGTCCTCCTAGATCCCTGGTCTTTATTGGCAGCTTCCTTGGGTAGCAAAATTGGGTAGCACACTACAAGGAAAAAGGTGGCGCCTGTAGGTAGCCTCACTGTGCTGCATATGTGTACAAACTCTTCTCTTTATGCAATATTAGGTAGCACCTATAGGTAGTGCCTCTGTGCAAACCTTTACCCTCTGTGAAATATTCGGTAGCGCCATTAGGTAGTGCCTCTGTGTTGCTCATGTGTGCCAATTATTTGCCCTCTATGAAATACTAGGTAGCGTCATTGGGTAGCGCCTCTTAAGATGCGTCTATGTGTAGGTTTGGGTAGCATTACAAAAATGCAACACCTTCAATCCTTGAACATGTGTAGAGTAATTTATGGTTTTTCATGATGACAAAACCGTTTTAATCAAGAGCCTTGACTACACAATAGGTAGTGCCTTCTACCAATGAGGAAGCTAGCACTTAGCAAAAAACCAAAACCCAAATAGTTAAGCACTTAGAAGCCTGTATAGATGGTAGAGATAATATTTTCATATTGGTTAACCCTCCCAAAAAGATGCGTCCTCAAAAATGGGACTTACCCTTACCAACTATTTTTTCATTTTGACACTTAACCTCATACTCTTTCTGGTAGAAAGAGGATCTTCAATTGACACAATAGACTTCTTCTTCTTAGCATTGACATGATTCTTTGGTGTAGCTGTGCTCTCCTTAGTTGCTAGTTTGTCATCTTCAATGGCATCTTCAACCAACACATGTAGATTTCTTTGGCTACCTCATCTTGAAAATGCTTTAGCTCTGCCTTTAGCTTCCTGTTCTGAGATTGGAAGCCTCTGTTATGCCTGTAGAGATTCCTTAGTTGTCTATGAAGGGGATGGGCCCTCCTTGCTACAAATCTTGCCAAGTCAAGGGTGTGACTATAACCATCCATGAGCTCTTTCATCTAAGCCAAGTTGACCTTATCTTCTGCTTTAAGACAAGCTATTTCTTTTCTTGCATCTCTAAGATGCTTGATAAGTCTTTTGTAGATTTGACTGTCAGGAGGAACAATGACATGTACAGTCTCACTAGGATTTTTTTTAGACTCCTCTTCCTCCTGCATGGAAAGTGGCTTGTCTACCTCATCAGGTTCCTTGATGACTTTACTTTTATTCTTCTTTCTCAGCACAGGGGTTTCATCTTTTCTTTCAATAGGTTTCTCAATGTCTTTCTCAGAGGTTTCATCTTTACTCTCCAAAGGTCTTTTAGTACCTTTATCCTTACCCTTCTGTACAGGGGTTTCTTGTTTCCCTTCAGTAGGCTGAGAACTACATTTACCCTTCTTCCTTTGAATAAGGGTTTTTGATTTTTCCTCCACAAGATTTTCAATGCTCTTACCCTTCTTCTTTTGAATAGGGAGCTCAGGTAAGGACTGCTCTTTGAAAACCTCCTGAGGAATTAATGACCTTGTGAAAGGTCTTTTACCTTTGATTTCAATTGTTGGAGGAGAAGAGGTAAAGAGGAGCTTCTTCCCTTTCTTGGATGCAACTTTGGTAGAAGAAGGCACCTCTTCTAACCCTGGTGGAGGAGGTGGTGAAAAATGTATGTGTGGAGAAGGATAAACTTCCTCCTTGGCCTTTGTGACCTGCTTGCTGATCTCTGGAACTTGAATAAGGGTTCTGCCCTTTCTCTTCCTACTGGTCCCTGCTTTAGAAGTACTGGTGGGTGACAAAGGACTTTCCTTCTATGATTGAGGAGTTGGTGCTAGATCCAACTTGAAATGAGAGGTAACCACAAAATGTTCCCATGAAATCTCTTTCTTACCCAATTCCTCAGAGACTAGCATTCTGATTAATCTAGAGTGGAAAAGGATAGAATCCACATCATTAGATTTGGCTTGAACCCTATCTGACATTTTACCTATGCTTCTTAATAGGTAATAGGGAATATTCATCTCAACCTTACCAGTAAAATGCAACAACAACCTTATGTGGTAATGGTACAATGTGTTAAATCTCCCTTCACAAGTAAAATATCTCTGTATGATCTTCAATAATATGTCAAATTGTTCAACCAATTGACTTCTTGGCATACTCTTAGACAATTCATTGGCTTGATATTCAGGTTTAAAGAGATCCTTAGAAAATGATGAACTCAAAACCATGGCCTTGAACCACTTTTCACCTGTAATGGGGATCCCTGTTGCAGTTGAGATAGAGGCTTCAGTTACCTCAAATTCCAAATCCCCAACCTTGGTTTTTCTGCCATCAAAATGTATTGAAAACTCTTTTGCTACCTCTGGGTGGCCTCTCTACATGTTCTGACAGAAATAGAGGCACCCTACTCTCTGAAAGGCCTCTCTTGCCATGGGCTATGTATTAAAAAGACGCATGTCCACCGGTTCTGGCCTAACTATCTTGCCTCCTTTGTGTGCCTTCTTTGAGTTAGGGGTCTCCATGACTCAAAATGAGGGCTCTAGAAAGTCTTAAGGGATGGTAATGATCAGGGAGGATTTGAATGGGGTTTCAAATATACAAGGCTGACCCTATGGAACTGATTAAAACATTTGATTTCGAGATGAAAGGAGGTAGGGGAAGCAACGAGAGGTTAAGCAACGCCTCTAGGTAGCGCAACGCATACGCAGAGGATAGACTAGTCAAGAGCTTGCAACTTCAATGGCTAAGGCAGGCAACAGTAATCTGACTCATATACGGGCCATGAGGTTTATAGGTCTAAAAAAGAGAGGAGGTGAAGCTATCATACAAAGATGGATCCTTTACCGCTGTGCAAACTTAGCAAACCAAAACCCGAGCAAAAACTTCCTGTAAAAGTTTAATATGTAGAGGAGGCAACACGGGATACTTGTGGACTAAACACCTGTTGAGATCTTCAACACAATCTTAGGATGAAATTTGAGAGAACTTCGGCCCTAGAATCTTTCTCAGCATCAGATTTGGTTGACATGCGGTCGCCTGATCAGAACTTACGAATTTGCGCAACGCAATGATGTTGAGTCTTTCAAATTAGAAACTGTTACCAAAGCTCATAAATGCAAGATCTTTGAAGGAATATTTAACCGACTTCTGGCACTAAAAATAAGGGCCTTGACATCAGTCGTGGCAATTATGGCTCGAGGTGGAAGTGTGATGAACATGATAGGAACTACGGAATTTCTTGCTGAGTAGGAAACACATCCACTTCAAAATGTGATTAGAAAGGTAAGCAAGGACGTTGAGGTATACCTATGAGGTCATGAGTGAGGAGAGAGGAGTGTCACATCAATCTAGTCATGGGAGGGATCGGACTAGGGACAAATCATGAAGGGAACCAAAATAAAACATGAGATAGAAATGGTTTGAGGATAAAGAATCAATTTGAGGATCAAATTAGAGCTAAGACTCAAAAACTTTAGTCATCCAAGGGGTCCTACCAATCATAAATTTTAAAGGGATTGAGACCTTAAAAGAAAAAAATTAAAATCTAAGGCTTAAAAAAGGATTGCAAACAAACTAAAAAGACCCAAGGCAATTTAGTGTGATAACACTGCGCACTAGGGCAATAGATCTACACACAGAGCTTCCACAGTTTCAGGTCGAATCTTTGCACAAAGATTCTTCTTCCTTAGTTCCCAACAATCAAAGTTTTAGGTCCCGACAATGGAACCATTTGTTGGCACAGGGGCAGACCCAGGGTTCAACGCTACAAAAATGCACCAACAAAACCCTAAATACCAGCCCTTTCGGCAACACCTGCGAAGCAGATGAAGTCTCACCCGAGGTAGATGCAGGGGTGGTTGCAGGACTCAGACGTCTGCAACCTTAGTTGGGACACAGATATGTGATTATAATACTTAACAGAGCACTTAGCACCGATAGTTCATCAATATTTAACCACTATCCACTCCGTAGATAAAACAGACCATCTCAACAATTATTCATATCTAACGTATCTAAGTACTTAGAATAAAGAGAGAGATTAGATCAAGCAGATTCAAGCACTAAGCATATTCACATAGGTCAAATCTAGCATTCATAGACATCATTAAGCACAAAGAATCCACATATTCCTCTATCTATATCAAAGAACTAAGCAAATAAACACATGAACACATCACGCAGAGCATAGCAACACAACATGTACGTGGTTCACCCCCACCCTGGGGCTACGTCCACCAACTCTTCTTCTTTATTAACTTCAATCAGTCATATACATGCATAGAGCCACAAAAACCCTACTCCGCATAGGACAGGAGATCTGCGTGCACCTCACCAGATACTCCTTCCCTGAGCTAGGTCTAGCACAAAGCCTTCCCACAATCTGTTACAACCACTTGCACTTAGCTCTGCAAGTCTCACACAGTATGCACAAAGCCTTTGCAATCACTAGCACTTAACTTATCGACCTCTTCTTACATCGCCTAGCTACTTATTTATACTTTACAAAATAGGCCTAAACATGGGTAAACCCATGGGTCGACATTCCCATACTTGTTACATAATCCCAAATCCCAAAAATCCCTAAAAAGGGGCTGAGATCCCACGATCTCGTCTTCGTCTTGTGCTCCGCCTTCGACAGCCTGTCGAAGTCCCAAAAATAGGTCGAACATGACCAAGGATCCTCAAAACCTGGTCAAGGGCCAACAGACTCATTGTTAGATTGTCATTTAATAAAATGTTGCACAGAGTAAGCCAAATAAGTTGTGACTAAATGGAGATGAAGCTTTATCAGATAAATCTTATTTGAGACCCCTCGGTTCCTGAGTAATGTTTCCATAAATAAAATAGTAACCCCATTGTCATAGTTGTAGCATCCTTCTGTTATGTTTGTTGATCTTAAATGTTAAGAAAAGAAATGGAATTCAAATAGACAGTATTTTGTTTTAGAACATTCTTCAATGTTGTCCATTAGGTGTATCATCAAAATTACTACGCTCTTCTTCCATTTCATCTTAATATCATCGACCAATATCCACAAGCTCAGGTGTTTTCTTCAAGTCAAGGTCTGCAAGAAGTTATATATTAATAATTTGAGATATTAAACCAAGCACAAAATGAGGCCTTCCTTCAACTAGATCTTGGGTTTCAATATTGACAACGATGCCTTCAATTTCCTTTGCAAAATTGAACCATAGGTTATGATTTTTATTCCTCTCCCATGAGTTGAGATTATTCTTGGTATTTATAGTATGCTCATCGATGGTCCCCTTTCTAATGTTGTAGATTGCAAGGGCAGTGGAGAAGCAGACTGGAAAGGAGCTAAGTTCACACTCCATGGAAAATGTAGAGCTTTCATGCACCTCGAAATCATGGTTGTTTACACTGCCTTCATTTTCTCATATGCCCGATCTGGAGACTTTATACCACCTTTCATACATTCAAGATCGCGTTGAAACAAATAAAAATCCCTCAAGGTAGCCTAGATTACAAATGTTAGATGCTATCAGATGCTTCCTAGACAAAGAATTATTACAAAACTTGCAGGGTATAGGGGAGAAACAAGATCTAGCAATATTCCCAAGTCATTCATTAAGTTTTCAATGAAGCGCCATTTTTTTTCATTGCTATCAAGATTTGAAACCTAATACAATGTGAACAAAATTCCACCTATCATGCCGGGAAAATCTCGTAGAAATGTTGCACCAATGACTGTAGATTTTGTTTCGTCAACCCCAATTGAACTCAAAAATACTTGAGTAGAAAGCATGCACCGAATGTAAGTTGATAGATCCTGAAGAAAATCCCATATTTCCAGCACTTGACTGCATTCACGATGGATAAAAAAACTTCCAGATTTATCTGCAATCAATACATCAGTCTTCAGAGAATCCTAGCTCCTCAGCTCGCCTCAAAGGCTGAGCTACCACTCACGTATGAGCTGAGGCTCCCCAACTCCTACCAGTAAACCAGTCAATCTCCTCTCTGCTCTAGCAATGCAATCTCAGCCAAAAACCCCCAAAAGCCAAAAAAAAAGCCCCTTCTCCTCCTTTCTTCCCTCCCTTTATCCCCTCAAACCCTAATCCCTCTTTG
>SNQJ01S0171931.1:27476-47954 GCA_010110895.2 Picea sitchensis
CGTGATTATTTAATTTCCCGAAGGTAAGGTAACCCGAGAACCCTCCTCTCTTCTTTCCAGAAGTAAAGAAGTAAATAGAGTAACCCGAGAGCCTTCCTTTCTACATTCAGAAGTAGAGAAGCGAAGGGTAGACGTGGAAGTTTGGCACACGTTTACAGAGGGGACTCCACTGATCTCCACCCGCTCCAGTTTATTTAATAATTTCAGTTTTATGGTGAAAGGATTGGGAGCGGTAGGTTGGGTAAATGGCGGACTGAGTCCTTAATTAATGAATTAGGGTAATTTATCATTCTACTATTAACCGCGATCATTTAGTTACTGTGGAAACCATTCAGTTTATATCCATAACCAGAACAAATCGCTGCTAGCCCATGGTGATGACTGTTTAAGGTAACCGCCCAGATTAGAAGGTCTACAGCGAGCATATTAACACAGTTGAATGAAACGCGGTTGGGCTTCTACCGGTTAGTTCTGTTAGGTTATATCTCAGCTGTTGGGCTCGTTAATACGGGAATGAAGGAGCTTCGTTTCCATAAAATCCCGGGCCCTATATTATCATGAACCATCCATTAATGAATGCATGTAAATGTCTTCGGCATTAAGGTCTGGGTAGGGTAATTGTAGCGACTGTAAAGCAAGGTCGCTGTTAGGTTAGTACTTGTAACATTTTATTTTATTTTATTTTAAGCATACGGTAATAATTAATTTTGATTAATGGTTAGATTTCTTCCTGCTAGGTTATCGTAACTTGGCTCACAGGTTAGTGTGTAAGCCTTGGGCAGTTGACAAAGGTTTCAATGGTCGGCGTGTTCAACTTCCCAAACTGCAGCGCCCTTCCCCTCTTCGTTGAATCGCGGGCTGGAAATCACGCCTACCCCAAGGGGTCAGACAAGTCATCATTGGCCTGCTCTCTCTACCCAGCGTATTTTTGGGGGTCTGTGTTCTAGGAAACCACTCCAGCCTTGAATTCCCGCTTCTGCGTCCACGTTACTGGCGTGTCATTAATATTTTAACGCGTTGGTGGCGAAGAGAATTATTAGATTTTGACTTTTTGCCAGCCTTTACTTCTGATCAATTTTGCTTAGAGAATAGTAAAAAAAAATCAGTCAGAGAATTAAATGAACGGACAGAATTAAACCTGCGGTTGTAGTCTTTGGAATTTGGACATTTGCATTCATTCACAACTATAATTTAAACAATAATAAAGTATCCATTCAATCCAATATATTTTTATAGGTTTTTTTCAGGATTATTCAAACTATAATTTACATCCATTTAAATAAAATGGATTAAGAATTTGCAATTTCAATAACAATCAGATAGGCTAATTCCAAGATTGGAAAAGAAAAAAATAGAAGATTGCAATTTCAATAACAATAGTTAGTCTAATTCCGAAGATAATTATCTTGGAAAAGATTGAATTGATTATGGCTTAGGTTGATTTAGCACCGTAGGGCAGGTTTTTAGAGGCACGTTGATTTAATTCGTTCACTTCAATGTTTAAGGCGTATAGTAATTAATATTAGCGATTACTTAGGTTAGTTATTGTGTTAGTTAAAGGTTATTACTTATTGATGGGAAGTGAGTAATGAATTAATGCCTTGGTTATTACTAATTGGTATTATGTTGATATGACATTGATAAGGTATTAGACAATGCTTGGTGATATTATTATAATTTAAATGTTAAGGATTGGTAAGGTTGCAGGAATAATAGTTAATGCCATGGAAATATCATTATTGAATTTTTATGTTGATGAAATGACAATGATGAGTATTAGATTAATGCTTGGTGATATTATAATTTAAAAGTTAATGATTGGTAAGGTTGCAGGAATAATAGTTAATGCCATGGAAATATTATTATTGAATTTTATGTTGATGAAATGACAATGATGAGTAATTAGTTAATGCTTGGTGATAATATAATTTAAATGTTAATGATTGGTAAGGTTGCATGAGTAATAGTTAATGCCATGGAATATTATTATTGAATTTTCATGTTGATGAAATGACAAGGATGAGTAATAGATTAAGTACTATGGTGATATTATAAATTCAATGTTAATGATTGGTAAAATTGCAGGAGTAATAGTTAATGCGGGGCAATCTTATTAGTAATTCGTGTTGATGAAATGTAAGAAATGAAGATTAAATGCTATGGTGCCATTATAAATTGAATGTTAATGATTGGAAAAATTTCAGGAGGAGTAATGGTTAATGCCATGGTAATATCATTAATTGAAGGTTCATAGAATGGCATTGATAAGTAGTAGTTAAAATGCATTATTAATAACAGTAATTAGGAAGTAATATTAGTAGTCATTAAAGATAAGTAGTCTTAAAATGCATTAATAAAATCATTAATTGATTATTAATGTTGGTAGAGTTGCAATGTCTTGATGTTTAATTTCTGACATAATGTTTAATTGAAATGTAATATGGAGTGGAATTACTGATGTTAACATGAATTACAAGTGGCATTATTAAAATGAGCGATCGCGTGGCTTGATGCTTAGATCGCAATGATATTAAAGGATTACTTGAAATGATTGGTTGTACCTTAGGCTGAGGTCCTTGTCTGTAATAATAAGTATAGGAACAAGGGGTCTTGATTGATGTCGTCGGGTCCCCTTGGAGAATTCGATTAAGATCCTCTGACTTATGTCTCCCGTGAAGATAAATTGTCGTCCCACAATCTCGTAGTACTTGTGTTTGTAATTAGCGTGAATGCAGTGCATTATTAGGAGTAGGGATATAGACTCTTCTTGCTGCTTAGTATGAATGTCATTCATAATCAGAGTGTGAAGAACCCAGTGCAGTATCAAGAGTCTCGAGAACATTTAGAGCCACAGTTCCACTCTTGACATATACGAAGAGCCGTGTCAGTGGTCGGGCTGTTTAAAGAGCCGCAGGAGTTCCACCTCTCTTCAGTAGTCTCGGGCTGTTTAAAGGCACAGTTCCACTACTGCGACTCTACTGACGGATTCCTTCGATTTTGTGACCGTACTGTGCCTAACCCCTGGGGTCTGTCTCTGCCTATCGCCAATAGTTTCCCACCTCCTGTTCGGGGCGTCTGCTTCTTGTTGTCACTTGATAGGTCGGGTCATCTGGAGTGTGTTCGTCTTACTTGCGTCCTATTGGTTCAAGTTGAGTCATAGAGTCAAGGAGGTTGTTTCATCTACACACGCGCACACACTTTAGCAAAAAAACAAAAAAAAAAAAAAATTCACCGGTGGACTGAGTAGATGTCCTTAGCATAGGAGGGTTGTTAACAAAGTTAGAGGTCGATGATGCAAGCGATCAATATGGATGGTGCTCTTACTAGTAGCCTGTGGGTTTTCCTCCAGGATAAAGCCTTTAATTGACACCTGACAACCAATACATATAGGACAGAGCACTTGGTATCTCCCCATGGTGTTTGCTGCTTTTAATTTTATTTTTATGTTTCGGGCTATATCCCACATGGCATAGGCAGATATATGTTGTTTTTGTTTATATGCATTAAGAGTGTGATAACTTTTTGACGCGTTGAGCAGAATAGTGTTGCCTCTTGTGGGCTTTTCCTCCATGTGATTTGACTTGCGCTTGGAACTTGTGTGCTAAGATTTGACTTGTGTCTTGAATTTCTATTGTGTGGTGTGTTATCTTGACAGTTGGTGAACTTGGAATTCAGTGCTTAGTTGACTTGATATTTGGAGATTGTTCCTATGGGCCTAATAATTTTAGTCATTTTTTAAACAAAAAGAAACAAAAAACCTGAGTAAAACCCGAGAAGCCAAATTAAGCCAAGTTTTAGCCAGAAAATCTAAAGTTGGCTAAAAAACCAATCTTTACTTTTTCCCATCATAACTTTAATCTTTTCATATGATCCTGAAAACAATCATAGCACGTGTAACAAATCAAATTTTAAGCCAAATTTATAAAAAAATTGCATGTGATAATGAGTAAAACCCGAGAAGCCAAATTAAGCCAAGTTTTAGCACGAAAATCTAAAGTTGGCTAAAAAACCAATCTTTACTTTTTCCCATCATAACTTTAATCTTTTCATATGATCCTGAAAACAATCATAGCACGTGTAACAAATCAAATTTTAAGCCAAATTTATAAAAAAATTGCATGTGATAACATTGGCTCTAATGGGGATGTTGTCCTCCCTGTGAGGCAACAAAGAAATCGTAGACCTTTTCTTGATCCATTGGGTTGTTCCCCATCTCTAAAAACTTCAACCTGCAACGACGCTGCAACCCAAACTATGCACTGCAAACTGAAATATGAAAAATACCGCAAACTGAAATCTAGAATATGGCTGAAAAAATATGCTGAGAGCATTGAGCCTATTCAAGCAACCTACTCTAAACTGCTGATAACAACTACATAATCACATGACAACATATATCCAATACAACCAATCAAGTAAATGGCTACTTGATTGAGGCTCCTCTTCAACTTCTCCAAACATAAATAGACATATGGAATGTGACAACTCATCCCACAGTCTAAAATTGTCTCCATAATTCTTGAACATTGAAAAATTCATATTCATTGTAGATTCTAACAGAATTTCAAAAGTGTCCTTAAGAGAATAAACAAATAAATCTTGTTGATAAGCAAGAAGAAATGGGAAACCATGATCTCTAGATGTTGCTCCTTGTTCAAATTTTTCATTGTAAATTTTGTGATAATTCCCAAATGAGAAAGAAACAATTTGATTATCATTGTTCTCATTCACAAGGAAAAAATTTGAATATTCTTGGAAACTTTCAAAAGGAACAACCATAGCATGTTCTACATGAATTTCCAAAGGTAACTCTTCATATGATTCAACAATAATATCATTATGGATTTCCATAATTTCTGAATCTGTCATTTCAAGAGGTGAAAAATTCTGAACAATGTTCTTATTTTGATTTGAAGGTTGCTTGTGAATTGAAAATTCATTTTCTACAGGAAGAATTAATTTTGGACTATTAACCCTAGGCCCAAGATCGTAGTGCTTGTGAAGGTTAGCCATTGTAGACTCGTATCCTCTTTTACACTGTTATGAATCAGTCAATAATGCTTCATCTGCTCTTGACTCATACTCTTCTTGTTGTTGATCAAAAGGATCTTCAAAACAAATGTCTTGACAAAGAAAATCCCGAGACTTTTTTTGAACCAACAAGTTTTCTTGTTCTGTCTCAAGTTCCATAACATGTTTCTCTAAAAAATCAAACTTATCTTCTTTACTAGAGATGTTGCACGAGTCTAAATAGGAAAACAAAGCTGGACGAATATCTTCATTCCTTTTATCAATAGAAAACATATCAATCCATTTTCTAAAATCTTGAAGAGAAACAATATCTACCACAAACCTTGTTGTCTTGATTGATGAAGTACATGGATTAGAAGCTAAGCTCGCCGTTATGGAAACAATGGAGTCACCAAGAAACTCTTTATACTCGAGATTATTTGGATAGTGGAGTCACCATTTGTTCTTTGAATTTAGGATCATTTGACGATGGAGTCGCTAGGTGAATGATATACAACCTCCTTTTTCTGACTATTGTCCACCATCAACAATCAGATCTAATCTTTTTTGTTCCTTTCAAGGAAGATTTCACCTTTGTTACCCGACAACGATGCAAAAATGTTAGCACTTGGTATTTTCTTTGGGCTGTATCAAAGAAACCCCAAGGCAACTATTTCAACCAACTTTACGTTGGACTCTGACCTTTCCAACCAGAGAGGGAGCTCTCAGATATCTAATGACTGGTAATAGCTCCAAGGACTCATCAATAAATGAACAGAGGTTAGATTCTGCGATAGGACATGTTTTATTTTTTATTTAAATAGGGTTGGTAGGACAAGCTTGAGTAAGAAACCATTGGGAAATGGAGTCAATGTTTGAGCTTAAAGATATTGAGTTAATGGCCGGCTGTGCACTTTCTGAAAACAAAGGCAAGGTAAGTGATGTTTTTCAGCAAATAATAAGTATTGAGATGGCAACAGAAAATAGAAAGGGACAACCCATCACATTGAGAGAATCTAGCAATGGATGAGTTCTCAATGTAACTTTAGATGAAATACAAAAAGATTGATTACTATGAGAAGAGCATCAAGTAGGGATGAATTTTGAACATGAAATCTTCAACACATAAACAAATATAAAGCATCAGATAAAGATGAATTCCAAACATACACTTTTAGTCAAAAAATGGAAAAGAATAAATATTAATGGGAATGAGCATTAAAGAGGAAATACATACTTATAACAACACCATAATGAATCTCTGCTTAATGAAGGCACTGTACTTCTGCATTTAACTCACAAAAATGTTCAGGAAAAAGATACACAATTCAATAGTTTTCCTCCTCTTGCAGGTCGAACTCCCCTTATCCTATTACAATTCATGAAATATATATACCAATAAAACTAACAAAATCTCCTTGATTCCTAAGAATCGAATTCAATCTATATACTATAAATAAAAAATCTCTGAAATTTTGCATGAAATCTGGGATCTTAATCTTATAAGAAGATTATCTGACTGGCACCTAGATGGCCTGCCTCGAATCTCTGATTAGAAACCTTAACGTGGAAAAAATGTGATTTGGAGTCTAAATATTGAAGAGATTGAATTAAACTTGCCATTTTCTCCTTCAAATATGGGACTTGCTCGATGTAAGGAACCTCTGCTACTTTTGTGCTCAAAATCTGGAAAGTTTGAATATTCATTGACTACAACTTTATCTCCTTGAATCTGGATCTGATCTGCCTCCATATATTCCGCCTCTAAATGATGGATTTGTTCCACATATCCTGATTAAATGCCTCGGGATTTCAAATGAACCTGCAACTTGGTAGCACTTGTAACAACAATGCCAAAAGTCATCAATAGTGTAGAAATAATAAGCCGATTTCTGATAGATTTCATTATTATCATAACTTTGAAAGTTCTTCATCGTCTCAGGTCCTTTTCTTCTTCTCCAAAATCAATTTGGCTCTTTTCCATGAGATCCTTGAATTCCAAAGGGGAAGGATTACAACACTCTGGTGCGTGGGTATTTAACAAAACAACATATGCCTCTCCATTCTTCAGATCTGAAGAAAACTTTGAAACAACTTCTTTGAAGCCTGCTTTATGTTTCTATTCACATATTTTCTTCTCCTCGAGACTCATTGTTAGATTGTCATTTAATAAAATGTTGCACAGAGTAAGCCAAATAAGTTGTGACTAAATGGATATGAAGCTTTATCAGATAAATTTTATTTGAGACCCCTGGGTTCGTGAGTAATGTTTCCATAAATAAAATAGTAACCCCACTGTCATAGTTGTAACATCCTTCTGTTATGTTTTTTTTATCTTAAATGCTAAGAAAGGCAATGACATTCAAATAGACAGTATTTTTGTTTTAGAACATTCTTCACTGTTGTCCACTAGTTGTATCATCAAAATTACTGCGCTCTTCATCCATTTCATCTTAATATCAAAGACCAATCTCCACAAGCTTAGGTGTTTTCTTCAATTCAAGGTCTACAAGAAGTTATATCTTAATAATTTGAGATATTAAACTAAGCACAAAATGAGGTCTTCCTTCAAATATATGTTGGGTTTCAATATTGACAACGATGCCTTCAATTGCCTTTGCAAAATTGAAACAAAGGTTATGAATTTTATTCCTCTCCCATGAGTTGAGATTCTTCTTGGTATTTATAGTATGCTCATCGATATTCCCCTTTCTAATTTTGTATATTTCAAGTGCAATGGAGAAATAGACTGGAAAGGAGATAAGTTCACACTCCCTGGAAAATGCAGAGCTTTCATGCACCTCGAAATCATGGCTGTTTACACTGCATTCATTTGTTCATATGCCCGATCTGGAGACTTTATACCACCTTTCATACATTCAATATCGCGCTGAAACAAAGAAAAATCCCTAAAGGCATCCTATATTACAATTGTTATATGCTATTAGATGCTTCCTGGACAAAGATCTGTTACAAAACTTGCAGGCTATAGGGGATAAACAAGATCTATCAATATTCCCAAGTCATTCATTAAGTCTGCAATCAAGTGCCATGTTTTTTCATTGCTGTCAAGATTTGAAACCTAATACAATGTGAACAAAATTCCACTTATCACGCCGGGAAAATCTCGTAGAAATGTTGCACCAATGACTGTAGCTTTTGTTTCCTCAACCCCAATTGCACTAAAAAAGACTTGAGTATAAAACATGCACTGGATGTAAGTTGACAGATCCTTAAGAAAATCCCATATTTCCATCATTTGACTGCATTCACGATGGAGAGAAAAACCACAAGATTTATCTGCAATCAATACATCAGTCTTGACAAAGTTAGAGGTTGATGATGCAAGTGAGCAATCTGGATGATGCTATTACTAGTATCCTGTGGGTTTTCCTCCACGATAAAGCCTTTAATTGACACCTGACAACCAATACATACAAGCCCGGGCACTTGGTATATCCCCATGGCATTTTCTTCTTTTAATGTTCTTTTTATATTTCACGCTATATCCCACATGGCATAGGAAAATATTTGTTGTTGTTGTTTATATGTGTTAAGGGTGCGGTAACGTTCCGCCTTATTGAGCATAATTGTGTTTCCTCTTGTGGGGTTCTCCTCCATGCGATTTGACTTGTGCTTGGCACTTGTGCGCTAAGCTTTAACTTGTCTCTTGACTTAATATTGCGTGGTCTGTTAACTTGACAGTTGGTGAACTTGGACTTCAGTTCTTAGTCGACTTGATATTTGGAGATTGGGCGTACGGGCCCAATAATCAAATTTTAAGCCAAATTTATTTTCAAACAAAAAGAAACAAAACGACTTGATATTTGGAGATTGGGCGTACGGGCCCAATAATCAAATTTTAAGCCAAATTTATTTTCAAACAAAAAGAAACAAAAACCCTGAGTAAAACTCGAGAAGCCAAATTAAAACAAGTTTTAGCCACAAAATATAAAGTTGGCTTAAAAAACATTTTTTTATTTTTTCCCATCACAACTTTAATCCTCGAATATGAGCTTGAAAATAATCATAGCATCGTGTAAAAAATCAAATTTTAAACCAAATTTATAAAACATTTGCATGTGATAACATTGGATCCAATAGGGATGTTGTCATCCCTACGAGGCAACAAATAAATTGTAAACTTGTTCCTATCCATTGGGTTGTTCCCCATCTCTAAAAACTTCAACCTGCAACCAAACTACAACCCAGACTATCCAGTGCAAAAGGAAATCTGAAAAATACTGCAAACTGAAATCTAAAATACTGCTGAAAAAATACGCTCAGAGCATTGAGCTTATTCAAGCAACCTTCTCTAAACTACTGATAACCACTGCTTAATCACGTGAAAACAGATATCCAATACAACCAACCAAATAAATGGCTACTTGATTGAGGTTCCCCTTCAACTTCTCCGAACAAAAATAGAAATTTGGAATGTGACAACTCATCCCACCATCTAAAACTGTCTTCATAATTCTAGAACATTGAAAAACTCATATTCATTGTAGATTCTAACAAAATTTCAAAAGTGTCCTTAAGAGCATAAACCAATAACTCTTGTTGGTTAGCCAGAAGAAAAGGGAAACCGTAATCTCTAGATGCTGCTCCTTGTTCAAATTTTTTATTGTAAATTTTGTGATCATTCCCAAATGAAAAAGAAACAACTTGATTATCATTGTTCTCATTGACAAGGAAACAATTTGAATATACTTGGAAGTTTTCAAAAGGAACAACCATATCATTTTCTACATGAATTATCAAAGGTAACTCTTCATATGATTCAACAAGAATATCATTATGGATTTCTATAATTTCTAAATCTGTCATTTCAAGAGGTGAAAAATTTTGAACAACGTTTTTACTTTGATTTGAAGGTTGGTTGCTAATTGAAAATTCATTTTCTACAGGAAGAATTAATTTTGGACTATTAACCCTAGGCTTGAGATCATAGTGCTTGTGAAGGTTAGCCATTGCAGACTCGTATCCTCTTTTATATTGTTATGAATCAATCAATAATGCTTCATCTGCTCTTGACTCATACTCTTCTTGTTGTTGATCAAAAGGATCTTCAAAACAAATGTCTTGATAAAGAAAATCCCGAGACTTTCTTTGAACCAACAAGTTTTCTTGTTCTGTCTCAAGTTCCACAACGATTTTCTCTAAACAATCAAACTTATCTTCTTGACTAAAGATGTTACATGCGTCTAAATAGGAAAATAAAGTTGAATGGATATATTCATTCCATTTATCATTAGAAAACATATCAATCCATTTTATAAAATCTTGAAGAGAAACAAGATCTTCCACAAACCTTGTTGTCTTGATTGATGAAGTACATGGATTATAAGCTAAGCTCACCATTCTGGAAACAATGGAGTCACCAATAAACTCTTTATACTCCAAATTCTTTGGATAGTGGAGTCACCATTTGTGCTTTGAATTATGGATCGTTTGACGATGGAGTCACCAGGTGAATGATATACAGTATTTTATTTGGGTTGTATCATAGAAACCGCAAGGTACCTATTTCAACCAGCTTTAGGTTGGACTCTGACCTTTCCAACCAGAGAGGGCTCTCTCAGATGTTTGATGACCGTCAATAGCTCAAAGGATTCATCAATAAATGCACAGAGGTCAGATTATGCGATATAATAGGTTTTGTTTTTTGTTTAAAAAGGGTTGGTATGACAAGCTTGAGGAAGAAACCATTGGGCAATGGAATCAAGGTATGAGCTTAAAGATATTGAGTTAATGGCTGGTTGTGCGCTTTCTGATAACAAAGGAAAGGCAAGTGATGTTTTTCAACAAATAATAAGCATTGAGATGGCAATAGAAAATAGAAAGGGGCATCCCATCACATTGAGAGCATCTAGAAATGGAAGACTTGTCAAAAATTGAAGAATCTATTGAATCAGTCTACACCAATATAAATTTGGGTATTACTACTATGGAGGATTCTTTAAAATTTTCAAAGCTAGAATATGAAAGAAACCGACTTCTTTTGGCAGAAGAGGAGAGTTGGCGACAAAAAAACTGGGCGATATGGATTAAGAGTGGAGATAGAAATACGAAGTTTTTCCATCTGTATGCTAGCCATAGAAGGAATAAGAAGTTTATCTGGGAAATCAATGAAAAGAAAGGAAAGACTCATTACGGTCAACAAGCTATAAAAGAGGAAGCAGTTGGACATTTCAACGCTTTTTACAATGACATTGATCAGTCTTTCATGGAGGAACGATTGAATTTAGTATGACTTTATCCTACCTTTGTAACTGCTCTCGAGGTTCAGGAATTAGAAAAAAGAGTAACAAAGGATGAAGTTTTAGAATTTATTAAAGGTTTTGCCAGTGACAAAAGTCCTGGACCGAACGGTTGGATTGTCGAATTCTACTATTGCTTTTTTGAGATGGTTGGTCAAGACTTGGTGGATATGGTCGAAGAAACATGATTGAAAGGGGAGATCATTCCTACGATCAACTCTACTTTTGTGGCCTTGATTCCAAAAGTTAATAAACCCACGATATTCAATGATTTCAGACCAATCTCCCTTTGTAACCCCTATTACAAAATCATTTCGCAATTTCATTGCTAAAAGACTTCGACCTATTCTATCCAGAGTACTATCAGAAGAACAACTTGGTTTTCTCAAGGGCTGTCAAATTTTGGATGCGATAAGAACAACTCAGGAATGTCTTCATAGCATAAGAGAAAAGAAATTGAAAGCACTGATCCTTAAAATTTATTTGAGAAAGCCTTACGACTGTACTAGCTGGGATTTTTTAAGGTTGGTTCTTCATCAATGTGGTTTTGGGCTAAAGACTACAAATTGGATTATGGCCTGTGTAATCTCCACTACTTATGCTACATTAATAAACAAAGAGGCAACAACTTTCTTTAAAAGTGGCAAGGGGTTGAGACAGGGATGTCCGCTATCTCCGTTATTATTTATTTTAGTAATGGAGGGACTTAGTTTGGTGTTAAAGAAAGAAAAATCTGAGGGTTAGATAACAGGGATTAAAGTATCTAGTATGATTAGGATCCTCCATTTACTATTTGTAGATGATATTCTTATTATGTCAGAAGCATCTTTAGCCGAGTTGGAAAAAATTCAAAGTATACTACAAGTGTTTTTCCAAGCACCGGGTTTGATCATTAATAAACAAAAGTCCACTATTCTCCATGCTGGTGTCGACTCGGTTTCTCTTCAAAGTATTGTAGATGCTCTCGGTTTTTCTGTCCAAGACCTTAACTGTGGTTTTAAATATTTGGGTTATCTGATGAAACTAGGAGGCTATAATACCACAGATTGGCAGTGGTTAGTTGACAAGATTGAAGCGAGGATCAACCATTGGTGTAATAAGTGGCTAAGTTTGGGAGCTCACCTAATTATTATAAAAGATGTGCTTGAGAGTTTGTCGTTCTATTGGTTGACTCTTGCTCATATTTTTGTAATGGTGCTAACTAAGTTATGTAGACTTAGTTTTGATTATCTGTGGGTTGGAAATAAATAAAAAAAGTTCTTTCATCTTTGTAATTGGAAATTCTTAGCAAAACCCAAGCAGCTAGGAGGATGGGGATTACGTAACATCTTTATATTTTATAGAGCACTAGCTACTAACACACTTTGGCGAGCATTATTGAAGCCTAGAATATGGCAAAGGGTTATCAAAGAGAAATATCTTCCTCAGGTTCCAGTAAGCACTTGGTTGGGATCGGCTATGAACTTTACTTCCATTGGATCACAATCTTGGAAAAATATTCTCAATACCTTGCCAATTATTCTGCACAGGATAGCATGGAATCCCAATGCTGGAACATCAATCATTATTGGCAGAGATTGTATTAGTGGTTTGACTGAAGATTCTTTGCTTTCAGAGGACCTGATTCAGGAATTAAATAGAAAACATATCTACTTTCTTTTTCAAGCGAGTCAAGCTTCTTCAGAAAGTTTGTTGGGGTAGAATTGGGTCATGAGCAATGATCTGGGACTAGAAGGGGACCTGGGCAACAAGTGGGAAAGTTACAGGTTTCAACTAATGCATACTGGCATAGTCCTTAAGGAACATCCTGATGAACTTAAGTGTATAGGAGATGAAAACACTGGTATTATTTCTGTTAAAAATGTTTATAATACTTTGTCAAACAAATTCTGGCTGAGTAAGACAGAAGGTTGGAGAATTCAGTTATGGAAATGGAGCTGCCCATTAAAGATCAAACTCTTCTTATGGCTATTAATGGAGAATAAGGTTCTTACTTGGGAAAACCTTCGGAGGAGGGGCTGGTATGGTCCTGAAATATGTTGTCTATGTGGAAGAAATGAGGAGTCGAGCTATCATGTTTTTGTGAGTTGCCCATTCACAATTTATATTTGGGAAGAAGTTAAGCAAAGTTTTAACATAGAAAAGGGACGGAATGGTGTCTCTGTTAGTGAGTGTTTACATAATTGGTCTTATCAGAATAAACCAATCAGAGAGGTTGCATCACTCATCTGTTGGTTTATATGGAAGAACAGGAATAAAAAACTCTTTGAAGATATTTTACCCTTGACAAAAAGAATACTTTTTCTTGCAATAGGTTCTGTAGTTGCGAAGCAGAGTATTTCATCGACTTCTTAAAAAATATCTCAACCGATTACTTACCCTGAAGATAAGGTTCTAGCATGGTTCGATGGAGCCTCACAACTCAATAGAAATCGGTGTGGAGCAGGAGGAGTTATCAAATTAAACAATATAGAGGAATTTCGTTGGACTCTAAATTGTATTTCAAGTACTAATTCGAAGGCGGAGCTTATGGGAGCATGGGAAGCCATCACTTTAGCAAAAAGCCTCGGTATTCAGTATCTACATTTGATGGGGGACTCTTTGATTGACATTAATTGGCTTAAAGGTAAAGGTATTCTACAGGTGGCCAATATGGAGAACTGGAAAAACATAATTATTGACTTATTGCCTTTTTTCAAGTCAATTACTTTCGCTCATATTTATCGAGAAAACAACACTGTGGCTGATGGTTTGTCAAAAATTTCTCTAAATTCACCAGTGGGTCATATCACCTACAACAAATGGTTTGATGGATTGGAGGGTCCTAGTTTTAACCTAAAGACGTAATCTTGGAACCTTTGTTTATTTTTTGATAATGGTTTTGTAATAGTCTGTTGACTTGACAGCTGGCTTGTAGCTGGAACATAACTTTTTCCATGGGTATTAGTTGAGATTTAATAGTCTTGTTATGTTATTGTGGGCTCAGTACCCATGTGGGATAGATGCATAGTTATTTTTTGATGGGCATTGGTCTCGTGTTGAGACAATGAATGATAGAAAAGCATAGTTTTGTATGGCATCACATGTCTTGTAATGAGACAGTTGCTGTAAAAGGATTATATTATTATAAATATAATGTGCAATTTTCTTTCGAAAAAAAAGAGCATCTAGAAATGGATGAGTTCTCAATGTAACTTTAGTTGAAATTCAAAAAGATTGATTACTATGAGCAGAGCATCAAGTAGGGATGAATTCTGAACATGAAATCTTCAACACATAGACAAATATTTACTGCATGAATAAAGAATCATATAAAGATGAATTCCAAACATATACTCTTAGTCAAATATTGTAAAAGAATAAACTTTAATTGGAATGAGAATTACAAAGGAAAGACATACTTATAACAACACCATAATGTAAACTTTAATTGGAATGAGAATTACAAGGGAAGGACATACTTATAACAACACCATAATGAATCTCTGCTTAATTAAAGCACTGTATTTCTGCATTTAACTCACAAAAATGTTCAGGAAAAAGATACACAGTTCAATAGTTTTCCTCCTCCTTCAGGTCGAAACCCCCTTATCCTATTACAATTCATGAAATATATATAACAATAAAACTAACAAACTCTCCTTGATTCCTAAGAATCAAATTCGATCTATATACTATAAATAAATAATCTATGAAATTTTGCATGAAATTTGGGATGTTAATCTTAAAAGAAGATTATCTAACTGCCACCTAGGTGCTCTGCCTCAAATATTTGATTAGAAACCTTAATGTGGAAAAAATGTGCTTTGGAGTCTAAATCTGGAAGAGATTGAATTAAAATTGCCATTTGCTCCTTCCAATATGGAACTTGCTCGTTGTAAGGAACCTCTGCTACTTTTGTGGTCAAAATCTGGAAAGTTTGAATATTCATTCACTACAACTTTATCTCCTTGAATCTGGATCTGCTCTGCCTCCATATATTCAACATCTAAATGCTGGATTTGTTCCACATATCCTGATTAAATTCCTTGGGAAATAGTATTTTTTTCAAATGAACCTGCAACTTGGTAGCACTTGTAACAACAATGCCAAAAGTCATCAATACTATAGAAATAATAAGTTGATTTCTCATATATTTCATTATTATCATAACTTTGCAAGTTTTTCTGCTTCTCCAAAATCAATTTGGCTCTTTTCCATGAGATCCCTGAATTCCAAAGGGGAAGGATTACAACACTCCGGTGCGTGGGTATTTAACAAAACAACATATTCCTCTCCATCCTTTAGATCTGAAGAAAAATTTGAAACAACTTCTTTGAAGCCTGCTTTATGTTTCTGTTCACATATTTTCTTCTCCTTGGGACTCATTGTTAGATTGTCATTTAATAAAATGTTGCACAAAGTAAGCCAAATAAGTTGTGACTAAATGGAGATGAAGCTTTATCAGATAAATCTTATTTGATACCCTTGGGTTCTCGAGTAATGTTTCCATAAATAAAATAGTAACCCCACTCTCATAGTCGTAGCATCCTTATGTTATGTTTGTTGATATTAAATGCTAAGAAAATAAATGGAATTCAAATAGACATTATTTTGTTTTAAAACATTTTTCACTGCTGTCCACTAGGTGTATCATCAAAATTACTGCGCTCTTCTTCAATTTCATCTTAATATCATCGACCAATCTCCACAAGCTCAGGTATTTTCTTCAAGTCAAGGTCTGCAAGAATTTATATCTTAATAATTTGAGATATTAAACCAAGAACAAAATGAGACCTTCCTTCAACTAGATCTTGGGTTTCAATATTGACAACGATGTCTTCAATTTCCTTTGCAAAATTGAAACAAAGGTTATGATTTTTATTCCTCTGCCATGAGTTGAGATTCTTCTTTGTATTTATAGTATTCTCATCGATGGTCCCCTTGCTAATGTTGTAGATTGCAAGGGCAGTGGAGAAGCAGACTGGAAATGAGCTAAGTTCACACTCCATGGAAAACGTAGAGCTTTCATGCACCTCAAAATCATGGTTGTTTACACTCCCTTCATTTGCTCATATGCCAGATCTGGAGAATTTATACCACCTTTCATACATTCAAGATCGCGCTGAAACAAAGAAAAATCCCTCAAGGCAACCTAAATTACAATTGTTAGATGTTATCAGATTCTTCCTGGACAAAGAATTATTACAAAACTTGTAGGGTATAGGGGAGAAACAAGATCTATCAATAATCCCAAGTCATTCATTCAGTATGCAATCAAGCGCCACGCTATTGCATTACTGTCAAGATTTAAAACCTAATACAATGTGAACAAAATTACACCTATAATGCCGGGAAAATCAAGTAGAAATGCTGCACCAATGACTGTAGCTTTTGTTTCCTCAACCCCAATTGCACTAAAAAAGACTTGAGTAGGAATCATGCACTGAATGTAAGTTGATAGATCTTGAAGAAAATCCCATATTTCCAGCATTTGACTGCATTCACGATGGAAAGAAGAACCACCAGATTTATCTGCAATCAATACATCAGTCTTGAAAAAGTTAGAGGTCGATGATGCAAGCGAGCAATCTGGATGGTGCTCTTACTAGTATCCTGTGGGTTTTCCTCCATGATAAAGCCTTTAATTGACACCTGACAACTAATACATACAGGCCCGAGCACTTGGTATCTCCCCATGGCGTTTGTTGCTTTTAATTTTCTTTTTATATTTCAGGCTATATTCGACATGGCATAGGCAGATATATTTTGTTGTTTTTTATATGCGTTAAGAGTGTGATAACTTGCCGACGCGTTGAGCATAATTGTGTTGCCTCTTGTGGGATTCTCCTTCATGTGATTTGACTTGCGCTTGATACTTGTGTGCTAAGCTTTGACTTGTGTCTTGACTTGCTATTGTGTGGTGTGTTATCTTGACAATTGGTGAACTTAGACTTCAATGCTTAGTTGACTTGATATTTGGACATTCGGGCCCAATAATTTTAGTCATTTAAAAAAAAAAAAAAAAACCCTAAGTAAAACCCGAGAAGCCAAATTAAGCCAAGTTTTAGCCACAAAATGAAAAAGTTGCTAAGAAACCAATATTTATTTTTTCCCATCATAACTTTAATCCTTGCATGTGAGTCTGAAAACAATCATAGGACCGTGTAACAAATCAAATTTTAAGCCAAATTTATAAAAAAATTGCTTGTGATAACATTGTCACAATGGGGATGTTGTCCTTCCTTCGAGACAACAAAGAACTTGTAGACCGATTCTTGATCCATTGGGATCTTCCTCATCTCTAAAAACTTAAAAACTTCAACCTGAAACCAAACTGCAACCCAAACTGTGCATTGCAAATTGAAATCTAGAATACTGCTGAAAAAATATGCTCAGAGTATTGAGATTATTCAGTGAACCTAATCTAAAATGTTGATAACAACTACATAATCACGTGACAACAGATATCCAATACATCCAATCAAGTAAATGGCTACTTGATTGAGGCTCCCCTTCAACTTCTCCGAACAAAAATAGAAATCTGGAATGTGACAACTCATCCCGCCATCTGAAACTGTCTCCATAATTCTTGAACATTGAAAAAATCATATTCATTGTAGATTCTAATTGAATTTGAAAAGTGTCCTTAAGATCATAAAAAAATAACTCTTGCTGATTAGCAAGAAGAAAAGGGAAACCATGATCTCTAGATGTTTCTCCTTGTTCAAATTTTTCATTGTAAATTGTGTGATCATTCCCAAATGAGAAAGAAACAATTTGATTATCATTGTTCTCATTCACAAGGAAAAACTTTGAATATTATTAGAAGCTTTCAAAAGGAAAAACCATATCATGTTCTACATGAATTTCCAAAGGTAACTCTTCATATGATTCAACAAGAATATCACTATGGATTTCCATAATTTCTGAATCTGTCATTTCAAAAGGTGAAAAATTATGACAAACATTTTTATTTTGATTTGAAGGTTGCTTGCTAATTGAAAATTCATTTTCTACAGGAAGAATTAATTTTGGACTATTAACCCTAGGCCTGAGATCATAGTGCTTGTGAAGGTTAGCCATTGCAGACTCGTATCCTATTTTATACTATTATGAGTCAACCAATAATGCTTCATCTGCTCTTGACTCATACTCTTCTTGTTGTTGATCAAAATGATATTCAAAACAAATGTCTTGACAAAGAAAATACCAAGAATTTCTTTGAACCAACAAGTTTTCTTTTTCTATCTCAAGTTCCATAACAAGTTTCTCTAAACAATCAAACTTATCTTCTTGACTAAAGATGTTGCACAAATTTAAATAGGAAAACAAAAATGAACGAATATCTTCATTCCATTTATCATTAGAAAACATATCAATCCATTTTCTAAAATCATGAAGTGAAAGAAGATCTGCCACAAAAACTGTTGTCTTGATTGATGAAGTACATGGATTAGAAGCTAAGCTCGTCATTCTGGAAACAATAGAGTCACCAAGAAAATCTATATGCTCTGGATTCTTTGGATAGTGAAGTCACCATTTGTGCTTTGAATTCTGGATAGTTTGACGATGGAGTCGCCAGGTGAATGATATACAACCTCCTTTTGTATGACTGTTGTCCACCATCAACAATCAGATATAATCTTTGTTGTTCCTCCCAGTGAATATTTCACCTTCGTTCCCCGAAAATGACGCCAAAATGTTAGGACTTGGTATTTTCTTTGGGCTATATCAAAGAAACCCCGAGGTAACTATTTCAACCAGCTTTAGGTTGGACTCTGACCTTTCCAACCAGAGAGGGCTCTCTTAGATGTTTGATGATTGGTAATAGCTCAAAGGATTCATCAATAAATGCACAGAGTTCAGATTCTGCAATATAACAAGGTTTTTTTTTTTTTTTTAAATGGATGGTAGGACAAGCTTGAGGAAGAAACCATTGGAAAATGGAGTCAAGGTCCGAGCTTAAAGATATTGAGTTAATTGTTGGTTGTGTGCTTTCTGAAAACAACGACAAGGTAAGTGATGTTTTTCAACAAATAATAAGTATTGAGATGGCAACATAAAATAGAAAGGGACAACCCATCACATTGAGAGAATCTAGCAATGGATGAGTTCTCAATTTAACTTTTATGAAATACAAAAGGATTGATTACTATGAGCAGAGCATCAAGTAGGGATGAATTCTCAACATGAAATCTTCAACACATAGACAAATATTTACTGCATGAATGGAGCATCAGATAAAGATGAATTCCAAACATATAATCTCAGTCAAATACTGGAAAAGAATAAACATTAATGGGAATGAGAATTACAAAGGAAATACATTCTTAGAACAACACTGTAATGAATTTATACTTAATGAAAGCACTACACTTCTGCATTTAACTCACAAAAATGTTCAGGAAAAAGATACTCAGTTCAATAGTTTTCCTCCTCCTTCAGGTTGAACCCCCCTTATCTTATTACAATTCATGAAATATGTATACCAATAAAACTAACAAACTCTCCTTGATTCCTAAGAATCGAATTCAATCTATATACTATAAATAAAAAATATTTGAAATTTTGCATGAAATCTGGGATGTTAATCTTAAAAGAAGATTATATATCTGCCACCTAGATTCCCTGCCTCAAATATTTGATTAGAAACCTTAATGTGGAAAAAATGTGCTTTGGAGTCTAAATCTGGAAGAGATTGAATTAAACTTTCCATTTACTCCTTCAAATATGGAACTTGCTCGATGTAAGGAACCTCTGCTACTTTTGTGCTCAAAATATGGAAAGTTTGAATATTCATTGACTACGACTTTATCTCCTTGAATCTGGATCTGCTCTGCCTTGATATATTTTGCCTCTAAATGATGGATTTGTTCCACATATCCCGATTAAATGCCTCGGGAAATAGTCTTTATTTCAAATGAACCTGCAACTTGGTAACACTTGTAACAACAATGCCAAAAGTCATCAATATTGTAGAAATAACAAGTTGTTTTCTCATAGATTTCATTATTATCATAACTTTGCAAGTTCTTCATCATCTCAAGTCCTTTTCTGCGTCTCCAAAATCAATTTGGCTCTTTTCCATGAGATCCTTGAATTCCAAAGGGGAAGGATTACAACACTCTGGTGCGTGGGTATTTAACAAAACAACATATGCCTCTCCATCCTTCAGATCTGAAGAAAACTTTGAAACAACTTCTTTGAATCCTACTTTATGTTT
>SNQJ01S0171931.1:47964-68028 GCA_010110895.2 Picea sitchensis
GAAAAATCCCTCAAGGCAACCTAAATTACAATTGTTAGATGTTATCAGATTCTTCCTGGACAAAGAATTATTACAAAACTTGTAGGGTATAGGGGAGAAACAAGATCTATCAATAATCCCAAGTCATTCATTCAGTATGCAATCAAGCGCCACGCTATTGCATTACTGTCAAGATTTAAAACCTAATACAATGTGAACAAAATTACACCTATAATGCCGGGAAAATCAAGTAGAAATGCTGCACCAATGACTGTAGCTTTTGTTTCCTCAACCCCAATTGCACTAAAAAAGACTTGAGTAGGAATCATGCACTGAATGTAAGTTGATAGATCTTGAAGAAAATCCCATATTTCCAGCATTTGACTGCATTCACGATGGAAAGAAGAACCACCAGATTTATCTGCAATCAATACATCAGTCTTGAAAAAGTTAGAGGTCGATGATGCAAGCGAGCAATCTGGATGGTGCTCTTACTAGTATCCTGTGGGTTTTCCTCCATGATAAAGCCTTTAATTGACACCTGACAACTAATACATACAGGCCCGAGCACTTGGTATCTCCCCATGGCGTTTGTTGCTTTTAATTTTCTTTTTATATTTCAGGCTATATTCGACATGGCATAGGCAGATATATTTTGTTGTTTTTTATATGCGTTAAGAGTGTGATAACTTGCCGACGCGTTGAGCATAATTGTGTTGCCTCTTGTGGGATTCTCCTTCATGTGATTTGACTTGCGCTTGATACTTGTGTGCTAAGCTTTGACTTGTGTCTTGACTTGCTATTGTGTGGTGTGTTATCTTGACAATTGGTGAACTTAGACTTCAATGCTTAGTTGACTTGATATTTGGACATTCGGGCCCAATAATTTTAGTCATTTAAAAAAAAAAAAAAAAACCCTAAGTAAAACCCGAGAAGCCAAATTAAGCCAAGTTTTAGCCACAAAATGAAAAAGTTGCTAAGAAACCAATATTTATTTTTTCCCATCATAACTTTAATCCTTGCATGTGAGTCTGAAAACAATCATAGGACCGTGTAACAAATCAAATTTTAAGCCAAATTTATAAAAAAATTGCTTGTGATAACATTGTCACAATGGGGATGTTGTCCTTCCTTCGAGACAACAAAGAACTTGTAGACCGATTCTTGATCCATTGGGATCTTCCTCATCTCTAAAAACTTAAAAACTTCAACCTGAAACCAAACTGCAACCCAAACTGTGCATTGCAAATTGAAATCTAGAATACTGCTGAAAAAATATGCTCAGAGTATTGAGATTATTCAGTGAACCTAATCTAAAATGTTGATAACAACTACATAATCACGTGACAACAGATATCCAATACATCCAATCAAGTAAATGGCTACTTGATTGAGGCTCCCCTTCAACTTCTCCGAACAAAAATAGAAATCTGGAATGTGACAACTCATCCCGCCATCTGAAACTGTCTCCATAATTCTTGAACATTGAAAAAATCATATTCATTGTAGATTCTAATTGAATTTGAAAAGTGTCCTTAAGATCATAAAAAAATAACTCTTGCTGATTAGCAAGAAGAAAAGGGAAACCATGATCTCTAGATGTTTCTCCTTGTTCAAATTTTTCATTGTAAATTGTGTGATCATTCCCAAATGAGAAAGAAACAATTTGATTATCATTGTTCTCATTCACAAGGAAAAACTTTGAATATTATTAGAAGCTTTCAAAAGGAAAAACCATATCATGTTCTACATGAATTTCCAAAGGTAACTCTTCATATGATTCAACAAGAATATCACTATGGATTTCCATAATTTCTGAATCTGTCATTTCAAAAGGTGAAAAATTATGACAAACATTTTTATTTTGATTTGAAGGTTGCTTGCTAATTGAAAATTCATTTTCTACAGGAAGAATTAATTTTGGACTATTAACCCTAGGCCTGAGATCATAGTGCTTGTGAAGGTTAGCCATTGCAGACTCGTATCCTATTTTATACTATTATGAGTCAACCAATAATGCTTCATCTGCTCTTGACTCATACTCTTCTTGTTGTTGATCAAAATGATATTCAAAACAAATGTCTTGACAAAGAAAATACCAAGAATTTCTTTGAACCAACAAGTTTTCTTTTTCTATCTCAAGTTCCATAACAAGTTTCTCTAAACAATCAAACTTATCTTCTTGACTAAAGATGTTGCACAAATTTAAATAGGAAAACAAAAATGAACGAATATCTTCATTCCATTTATCATTAGAAAACATATCAATCCATTTTCTAAAATCATGAAGTGAAAGAAGATCTGCCACAAAAACTGTTGTCTTGATTGATGAAGTACATGGATTAGAAGCTAAGCTCGTCATTCTGGAAACAATAGAGTCACCAAGAAAATCTATATGCTCTGGATTCTTTGGATAGTGAAGTCACCATTTGTGCTTTGAATTCTGGATAGTTTGACGATGGAGTCGCCAGGTGAATGATATACAACCTCCTTTTGTATGACTGTTGTCCACCATCAACAATCAGATATAATCTTTGTTGTTCCTCCCAGTGAATATTTCACCTTCGTTCCCCGAAAATGACGCCAAAATGTTAGGACTTGGTATTTTCTTTGGGCTATATCAAAGAAACCCCGAGGTAACTATTTCAACCAGCTTTAGGTTGGACTCTGACCTTTCCAACCAGAGAGGGCTCTCTTAGATGTTTGATGATTGGTAATAGCTCAAAGGATTCATCAATAAATGCACAGAGTTCAGATTCTGCAATATAACAAGGTTTTTTTTTTTTTTTTAAATGGATGGTAGGACAAGCTTGAGGAAGAAACCATTGGAAAATGGAGTCAAGGTCCGAGCTTAAAGATATTGAGTTAATTGTTGGTTGTGTGCTTTCTGAAAACAACGACAAGGTAAGTGATGTTTTTCAACAAATAATAAGTATTGAGATGGCAACATAAAATAGAAAGGGACAACCCATCACATTGAGAGAATCTAGCAATGGATGAGTTCTCAATTTAACTTTTATGAAATACAAAAGGATTGATTACTATGAGCAGAGCATCAAGTAGGGATGAATTCTCAACATGAAATCTTCAACACATAGACAAATATTTACTGCATGAATGGAGCATCAGATAAAGATGAATTCCAAACATATAATCTCAGTCAAATACTGGAAAAGAATAAACATTAATGGGAATGAGAATTACAAAGGAAATACATTCTTAGAACAACACTGTAATGAATTTATACTTAATGAAAGCACTACACTTCTGCATTTAACTCACAAAAATGTTCAGGAAAAAGATACTCAGTTCAATAGTTTTCCTCCTCCTTCAGGTTGAACCCCCCTTATCTTATTACAATTCATGAAATATGTATACCAATAAAACTAACAAACTCTCCTTGATTCCTAAGAATCGAATTCAATCTATATACTATAAATAAAAAATATTTGAAATTTTGCATGAAATCTGGGATGTTAATCTTAAAAGAAGATTATATATCTGCCACCTAGATTCCCTGCCTCAAATATTTGATTAGAAACCTTAATGTGGAAAAAATGTGCTTTGGAGTCTAAATCTGGAAGAGATTGAATTAAACTTTCCATTTACTCCTTCAAATATGGAACTTGCTCGATGTAAGGAACCTCTGCTACTTTTGTGCTCAAAATATGGAAAGTTTGAATATTCATTGACTACGACTTTATCTCCTTGAATCTGGATCTGCTCTGCCTTGATATATTTTGCCTCTAAATGATGGATTTGTTCCACATATCCCGATTAAATGCCTCGGGAAATAGTCTTTATTTCAAATGAACCTGCAACTTGGTAACACTTGTAACAACAATGCCAAAAGTCATCAATATTGTAGAAATAACAAGTTGTTTTCTCATAGATTTCATTATTATCATAACTTTGCAAGTTCTTCATCATCTCAAGTCCTTTTCTGCGTCTCCAAAATCAATTTGGCTCTTTTCCATGAGATCCTTGAATTCCAAAGGGGAAGGATTACAACACTCTGGTGCGTGGGTATTTAACAAAACAACATATGCCTCTCCATCCTTCAGATCTGAAGAAAACTTTGAAACAACTTCTTTGAATCCTACTTTATGTTTCTGTTCACATATTTTCTTCTCCTCGAGACTCATTTTTAGATTGTCATTTAATAAAATGTTGCACATAGTAAGCCAAATAAGTTGTGACAAAATTGAGATGAAGATTTATCATATAAATATTATTTGAGACCCCTGGGTTCCTGAGTAATGTTTCTATAAATACAATATTAACCCCACTGTCATAGTTGTAGTATCCCTTTGTTATGTTTGTTGATCTTAAATTCTAAGAAAAGAAATGGCATTCAAATAGACAATTTTTTTTTTAGAACATTCTTCATTGCTATCCACTGGATGTATCATCAAAATTACTGCGCTCTTCTTCCATTTCATCTTAATATCATCTACCAATCTCCACAAGCTCAGTTATTTTCTTCAAGTCAAGGTTTGCAAGAAGTTATATCTTAACAATTTGAGATATTAAACTAAGCACAAAATGAGGCCTTCCTTCAACTAGATCTTGGGTTTCAATATTGACAATGATGCCTTCAATTGCCTTTGCAAAATTGAAACATAGGTTATGATTTTTATTCCTCTGCCATGATTTGAGATTCTTCTTGGTATTTATAGTATGGTCATTGATGGTCCCCTTGCTAATGTTGTAGGTTTCAAGGTCATTGGAGAAGCAGACTGGAAAGGAGCTAAGTTGACACTCCCTGGAAAATGCAGAGCTTTCATGCACCTCGAAATCATGGTTGTTTACACTGCCTTTATTTTCACATATGACCGATCTGGAGACTTTATACCACATTTCATACATTCAAGATCGTGATGAAACAAAGAAAAATTCCTCAAGGCAACCTAGATTACAATTGTTATATGCTATCAAATGCTTCTTGGACAAAGAATTATTACAAAACTTGCAGGGTAGAGGGAAGAAACAAGATCTATCAATATTCCCAAGTCATTCATTAAGTCTGCAATCAAGCGCCATGTTTTTGCATTGCTGTCAAGATTTGAAACCTAATACAATGTGAACAAAATTCCACCTATCATGCTGGGAAAATCAAATAGAGATATTGCACCAATGACTGTAACTTTTGTTTCCTCAACCCTGATTTCATTCAAAAAGACTTGAGTAGAAATCATGCACCGAATGTAAGTTGACATATCTTGAAGAAAATCCCATATTTACAACATTTGATTGCATTCACGATGGATAGAAAAAACACCATATTTATCTGCAATCAATACATAAGTCTTGACAAAGTTAGAGGTCGATGATGCAAGAGAGCAATCTGGATGGTACTCTTACTAGTAGCCTATGGGTTTTCCTCCACGATAAAGCCTTTAATTGACACCTGACAACCGATACATATAGTCCTAGGCACTTAGTACCTCCCCATGGCGTTTTCTGCTTTGAATTTTCTTTTTATATTTCAGCCTATATCCCACATGGCATAGGCATATATATGTTGTTGTTGTTTATATGTGTTAAGAGTGTGATAACTTGCCGATGCATTGAGCATAATTTTGTTGCCTCTTTTGGGATTCTCCTCCATGTGATTTGACTTGCACTTGGCATTTGTGCACTAAGATTTGACTTGTGTCTTGACTTTCTATTGTGTGGTGTGTTAGATTGACAATTGGTGAACTTGGACTTCAGTGCTTAGTCGACTTGACATTTGGAGATTGGGCATACAGACCCAATAATTTTAGTCATTTTTTAAACAAAAAGAAACAAAAACCTCGAGTAAAACCCGAGAAGCCAAATTAAGCCAAGTTTTGACCACAAAATCTAAAGTTGGGTAAAAAACCAATGTTTATTTTTTCCCATCATAACTTTAATCTTTTCATATGAGCCTATAAACAATCATAACACTATGTAACAAATCAAATTTTAAGCCAAATTTATAAAAATATTGCATGTGATAAAATTGGCTCCAATGGGGATGCTTTCCTCCCAGTGAGGCAACAAAGAACTCGTAGTCCTGTTCCTGATCCATTGGGATTTTCCCTATCACTAAAAACTTCAACCTGCAACCAAACTGCAACCCCAAACTATGCACTCCAAACTGAAATCTGAAAAATACTGCAAACTGAAATCTAGAATACTGCTGAAAAAATATGCTCAGGGCATTGAGCTTATTCAAGCAACCTACTCTAAACTTTTGATAAGAACTGCATAATCACGTGAAAACATATATCCAATACAAACAATCAAGTAAATGACTACTTGATTGAGGCTCCCCTTCAACTTCTCCCAACAGAAATAGAAATCTGGAATATGACAACTCATCCCGCCATCTAAAACTGTTTCCATAATTCTCGAACATTAAAAAACTCATATATTGTAGATTCTAACAGAATTTCAAAAGTTTCCTTAAGAGCATAAACAAATAAATCTTGCTGATTAGCAAGAATAAAAGGGAAACCCTGATCTCTAGATGCTGCTCCTTGTTCAAAATTTTCATTGTAAATTTTGTGATCATTCCTAGATGAGAAAGAAACAATTTGATTATCATTGTTCTCATTCACAAGGAAAAACTGTGAATATTCTCGAAATCTTTCAAAAGGAACAACCATATCATGTTCTACATGAATTTCCAAAGGTAACTCTTCATATGATTCAACAATAATACCATTATGGATTTCCATAATTTATGAATCTGTCATTTCAAGAGGTGAAAAATTCTGAACAGATTTTTTATTTTGATTTGAAGGTTGCTTGTTAATTGAAAATTCATTTTCTACAGGAAGAATTAATTTCGGACTATTAACCCTAGGCTTGAGATCATAGTGCTTGTGAAGGTTATCCATTTCAGAATCATATCCTCTTTTATACTGTTATGAATCAGTCAATAATGCTTCATTTGCTCTTGTTACACATGAAATTTGCACACCTAGGTACCTTTCCCTAAGTGTCGTAAGTGTCATATAAGTGTTTCATACACCTTGACACCATGGAATAACCCATGTCACAATCCCTAGTCAATGTGGAGGAGGGATATATTACATGAAGGCCCAAATACCAAGTGCACATGAATTATTATTAATATTCAAGAATTTTTTTTTAATTAAGTGTGAGAATCAAGTGCACATGAATTATTATAAATATTCATAAAAAATAAATTAATCAAGTGTGAGAATCCACCTCACATTTGGTTTCCTATTTTTTTAGGGAAGGTGGAGGATCTCATGGATGGTTGAAATATTTCCTCCTTAAAATCTTTGAGAGATATTTCCTCCCTAAAATCCTTAAAGAGATATTTTATCCCTAAATATCTTAGAGATCCCTTTTTAGTGGATCTAATGAGTGATCCTCTCCATGGTCGTTAAGCCTCCAAATCATATATAATGAGGGATTTCCATGGATATGGGGGAAGCAAATTTGAGGTATCAAACCTATGGTCTTGGGAGAAAGCTTTAGGATATCAAACCTATGATTTTGGGAGTTTTGTGCAAGGGATGGATGAGGAGGACTTGGAGAGGCTGCTGCGACTTCATCTACGGTTTGTAAGTATCTCTTTTGAGTTCTCATTAATACATATGCTTGGTATGTTTCCTTCAATTTTGTGTACATTTGCATGGGCTTGTCTCTTTTGATGAATGTAGTTTTAAAATAATCTTGGTAGAATAGGAAGTATGTTTTATCTTCGTTGTCTATTGGATTTCATAATTCATTGAAGGACTTGAAGGTCAAGTTCAACCTGGACTGAGTGAGGAAAAACTTCAGAAAAAAGGTACTCATACTTTCTTCCTCTTTTCCCTTGACTAGTTTAGCTACATTTAAAGGAATGTCAGTGTTCAAAGTTATCATTCTTTTGTCTTGGTCATAGGGGTCTAAGATCCAAGAGGACATTCACCCGTTCACAGGGGAATTTTCCTACAACAGAAATTGGCGACTCCACTGGGGATCGACATAGATTTGTATTTCCTTGGATTGTACCTTCCCTTTTCCCATATTTTAGATCATTTTTACTGTTTTTTTATGATCCATTACCTTTCTCCCATCTTCACTAGTAATTTCACCAAGTTCTGTGAATTCTGGGTGAGTTTTTCTACATTTTTTGGCTCATTTTTTTAGTTTCTGGGAAGATCAACGCCGCCCTATAGGCCATATCAGAGTGCTTATCCATAATCAACGCTCCCCCACAGTTATTTACAGATCATTGTAGCGCTCTTTTCCCTTGAGTTAGGGAGCGTTGATCTCCTTTTTTGAGGTTTTTTGCCTTTTTCTCATAAGATAATTGAGCCTGTTTTGTAGAGGTCCTTTCCAGGGTTTGCACTTTGGTTTGTGAAGTTGTTTGGGTTGATATTTGATGCTTATCCCTTCCTATTGTCTTGATTTGGGCTTGAAACGTTTTCAAAAATGTGAAATTGCCCTTTCTAGATACTTGTTTCAGTAGAACAATTTGAGTATTTTCTTTCAATCCCTTTTGGTTCTTTGCTTGTTTTTTTTAAAGATATTTTCCTTGTTCTGGAATCACTCTTCCTCTTTGAGATATTGAGTTGGTTTTTGATACTTTATCGTTCATCTGATTGTTTGAAATTTGTCACAAGGAAGCCCAAAGATCTTTGTATTGACCCATTTGGTCTTTGATTTATATCTTTCCAAGCAATTTTCTTTGTTTGAGTTTTGGTTTTCTTTTAAAAGTTTAAATTTGTTTTGCTTCTTGTTTGATCATTGTGAGAGTTTTTGTTTATATCATACTTGCTTCCAATTGTTTAAAACTTCCAATAGTGAGATATGGTTGGCATACAAATCTTTCGAATCAAATCAATTAAAGTTCATATTTAAACAAAGAGATATCTTTTCATGATTGGATCTTGGATATCAGAATCATTTTTTTGAGTAGTTTAGCATTGAATTGGATTCTTGCTGAAAGAAATTGCATGAAATCTCTGCATTTTTTGTGTTTGATAGTGAAAAGGAAAATATCTTCTCCTTCCCATAAGTAGAAGTTCATTGAAAGAAACTATTATTTATCATTTTTCTTATGCATTTTTGGGAATCGAGTCATAATATCATTAGTTTCACTCTCATTCACCTATGAGTAAAGAAAAACCACAAAAACCAACGCTAATTAAAATTAATCTAGAAACTTTTTCTTTTTAGATTCTTCCACCAACATTAGACTAGGATTAGCGCTCTGGATTAGGCTATGAGTACAACTCTCCAAATTATTCAAAACAAAATTAGCATCTTGGGATAGGGAGAGCAAATCCAATTGCCGTATAAGCATATCTGGGATCCCCCTCTCACACAGGGGTTACGCACGAGGTCATGTTCAGGAGAGCCATAGAGTTTATCCCTCCACGGTTTAACCGTCCGTAGTAGTAACATTGTATATTAGGGGTTCTTCTTGAGGTCCAACCATCTTCATTTGGTCTCGGTGCTTCATGAATTCCGAATCAGTTCGGGGCCCTCTGGAGTTCTATCGGTTGACTTGTCCTCATTTCTCTCTGTTGGTGCAATTATATGCATAATATATTACCAAACATAAATTATCAACCGAGATTCGTAATCAGTAGATTTGATGCACTATATGTGCCGACAACATGTAGTTTATCTATGTCTGATGAGTATAGCATAAAGAAGATACATTCGAAACTCAACACTTTGTTTTCACACTTCAAAGATAACACTCTCCACACATTTCAAAATTCAGAAAGAAAAACTCATAAACAAACAAAAACTCTTGTTCAGGTGATGGACCGGTTCATTGATGACTCATAAAAGGAAAAGATGAACTTTGATTCTAACTCCTGGAGCAACTAAGCTAACAAGTGGGATGCTCCATTAAATCTCATGTATGGTGAAATATGGAGATCCAACTGTTCCTGCATTGCCACACTTTGCAACAAATTCTAATAGTGAAATCAAAACAAAATAACGTGAAATCAAAATAGCAGGTACATGAAATGAAAATCTACACTAAAAATTTATAATGATCTTACCAAGATGGATTGGTGGCCCTTGCGATGCCAACATGGAAGCTTTTAGATCAACAAATGCTAACTTCTAAAATATACAAGATCACTGAATTCAAACTTGCATTAATCTTCAACAAGTAGGTTTACAGAAAGAGTCTTTTCATGAATCCAATCTACATCATAACAATTCCCTCCCCTCATGGAGAGAGGGCACTCTCTTTTATACATGAGAGCTTTGAAAAGAAGATAAGCATCTCATAATTACAGATCCACTTTTCTCTCAACCAATTTCCCATTATTACAAAATATGATCCCTTCAAATCCTCACACATATCTCTCACATATCATGGATAAGATATGTTTATCCATATCTCCATTATCTTCTCCTTGGAATAGGCTTGAATTATCTCCTCAAATCTTGAAATGGTGGAGGAAGTATTCGAGAATTCTTTTTGAATTAATCCTTCACATATTCCTACACATGACAAAGCTCACACATTTTTTAGATATATATGAAAACATATCAATTTTTTAATATTTAATCATAAATTCCCTTTTAATACTAAAATAAATGATTTAGAAAATAATAAGGTTAAACCCATATTTAATTATGAAAATGTTATCATGGAAGGTTAATGGGGCGATGAAATGTGAAGAATTATGAAGGGAAAAGTGGATGGAAATACGACATTTCTGAGTCCCAACATAGCCCCCAACTAAACTTGTTGCATGTCCGCATGCAACCGTGCATGGATCTTCTCAAGAAATTTTGGCATCTGAATTTTGGCTTTGAGTGATGATAATGAATATTTCTAGGATGGGATTTACATGAGTAACAACTGGCATTTTCTTATGGTCAGTTCTTGTGTGACAACCATGAATATAGAGAATGTTGGTTCTTGTGTAAACATCATTCATTTCGTTATTTGTTCTCTTGCTGTTATAATAATAAAATGTTGGTTCTTGTGTAAACAACATTCATTTCATTATTTTTTCTCTTGTTATTATGATAATAAAATGTTGGTTCTTGTGTAAACAACATTCATTTCATTATTTGTTCTCTTGCTGTTATGATAATAATTTACCCATTTACTTGCTAAAAAAAAAAAATATTAATGTGCATAAGAAAACATCACTGAGTATAAGAAAGCCCTTTTGCATATTTGTGAATCATGCCAATATGTATATCAATGCTTATTAAGCAAAGTGCAACAGAGTATCGTTGGATGAAAAAAATGTTGGTAAATGGTAAATGAGGCAAAAAATGGAATGCCAGTAGTGGAAAAATGGAGTGATGATAGCGAATATAGTCCCCCCCCCCAAATGAATTGGTTGCATGTCCTCATGCAACGTGGCATGAGTCATAGAAGTAAAAAGGAAAGGGAGCATGGTGAGGGATTTTTCCAAATTCATTCACTCTAGCATGTAAGTAATTGCATGATTAAAGAGTAGAAAACAACATACCTCCACTTACCCAAAATGTTGATGAACTATGAAATGGGAATATGGCTGATGCGGCTGCTGGAGCATGGAAGATGTCATTGCTGCAGGATCATGTGAAAGGATCACTGTTTCTATAGCTACAATTGATGTCACTGCTGGATCAGAGAATGTGAAGTGGAGAATTCTGAACTACTGCTGATGAATCATGGACAAGAGGAAGTATGAAAGTGGAACTGTGGTACTCTCATATGGATGGAAAAATACTGCTGCAACTGTTGATGGAGTCATGGAAAAGTGTATAGTATTCACCTGCTGCTAAAATCGATGGTACAATTCTAGTCATGCAAATGAATGTGTCGATGTCGAGCATGAAGATAAGTCATTGGATTATCAACCATTGATGAATGTCATTAACCAATGCGAGACAAACTCACCATTAATGTCAATGAGTGCCAAGGTACCCGAGTACATCTTACAAAGTGCGAATGAATGAGATGATGTCGAGCCACTTGCAAAATATAACAATCAAGGGACATTGATGTATTCCCATGATTGTCAGCGAGAGAACTTGCCATTAAGGCATGCAAGCGTCCAGGTACTCAAAATTCTAGTCTATATCCCAGATAAGGTGATGAGGTCGATGGGGCAAGACTTGTTGAAAGGTGGGTCTTAAGGAATCCCACATCAGTCAACATGAGTTTTGATAAAAAGATTGGTAGGACTATAGGAAATATCTCAGTAGAAATAATGTTTATGACAAGGCAATGTAGTCATGAAAAAGGAGATGGATAGTTTTATTGACAAGGAAAAATGAACTGAAAAAGATAAAGAGATGTATGCGATTTAGAAAGATAGGCGTGTGTGAAGTCATGACGGATAAGGCAATGAAATAGTAGAATCCAGCAGGGATGACAAATAATCTTGGAAGGAGAAAGGTAAATGATCATGTCATGGCATAATTTTTTTTATGAAAGATGGCAGTGTAGCGACAAACATCATGACATGTGTGATGAAAAATTTAGCTCCTTCAAGCTTTTAATAAAGCATTCTTTTCTCAAGACTTTTGCGATTTTTGAGAATCACTGTAGCATGGAATGCGAGCGTCTTCATTCCTGTAATCAAACTTAGTACTAATCTTGCAATCAAACTTGTGAGATCATTATAAAACATAAAATGCGAGATTAAGTATGAATGCGAAAAATCAAAGAGATAAATTGCGTTTTTATCCCTGTTGTTGTTGTGCCATCGTTGATTGCAGCATAAAGTGACTCAATAAACCAAGTTAGAGTAAATAAAAACATTATTTCGATATAGTTTTCAAGAATTCATTAAAATCCATTTGCTAAAGTTTTTTTTTTCTTTTTACAAAAAATTATTTTTTCTTTTTATGATTTATTTATTTTACCTAAAATTTTCTTTTATGATTTATTATTATTATATATATTTTTTATGAAACAAAACAAACTAGAATAAAATTGTTTTTATTATTATAAATTCTTTTTATAATAAAACAAATAAAACAAAATTCTTTTTATTATTATATAATATTTTATTTAGGGATATATTAGCAAATTATATAATTAAATTAAAATTTCAACTCGTATAACATTTATAATTTTATTTAAACACCAAATTTCCCATTATTAACTAAAATAATATTGACATGAATACTTGTAACCGTCACGCACAAGGCTGGGAGAGAATACAGTCCAGAGCTCCTGCATCCTTAGTGATCTTTATGTTGGAAGAGCATTTCCTGTCCTAGATGGAACAAAGTATGTTCCATTCACAAACTTATCACCGACTGACTCCCACAACCATCCATTGGGACAAGAAGAATCAACGTTACAGTCTTCACACCATGTCACCTGCTTCTTATACTCCTTGTCTGGGGCCACAAACAAATTTCCTTCACTTCTGATGGTGGGATGCATGCATGAGGCCTGGTCCGAAGTGGTTGTATACAACGTTTACCTTCATGTTTTTATCACCTGCATAGTCATCGTTGTGGGTTAACAAAATTACCTTGTCGTGGTCAAAGAAGCGGTTGCTGGAAAGAGTAACTGCTGTGGAACCAGCCGTGATATCAACGAGACCGTCTAGGCACCTGGAGAGGGTGTTGTGATCGATCCATAAATCTCTACTAACCACGACAGATATAGCATTTCTGTCCTGTACTTCTATCCTTTCCAGACTGGTAGACTTAGTGACCATAACGTTGCCCACCACGTTGGGCTTTTCAAAAATAGCCATTGGTGTTTGCGTGCCATGAATAAAGTCACCCAGAATTATTTTAACTCTCAACAAACACCCTTCTCTTCTTTTTTTGACAATAATCTGTCGTGATAATATCAGTCTCGATTTTGATTTTAAACAATATTCAAGTAAAGGCATCTAGAAATAATAATGTTGTTAAGATCTTGGCTCATATTTTTTAGTCAATAATGGCATAGTATCCTAATCCATGATTATATTGAATGAGAGAATCTCGGGAGTAAATCGTAAATCCCAGCTCGGAAAGAAATAAGAATTATCTATAACCTAACACAGAAAATTTGCAAGCTTTGGAATGTTGCGATATTCATAAAAAGAAATGGGTCTTGGGTCTTCACTGAAAGAAGCTAAAAATACCGACGCTAAAAAAAAACTCGACAAGTAGCGTGGAAAAAAACATATAGCATCCTTTCGTTAAGGGGTCAATGGTTTATATATGCTACTATGGAGACTTGCAGTGCGTAAAGCTGTGTGGAGACTTGCATGAGAACCGATTGACAACCAAGGGCTAGTTTGTGTGGATTGTGCAGCCGAATCACACATCCAAAGAGTGTTTTTTTTCTTCGAGTGATTGCAGGTGGATGGAGTGCGCGGATACATTAAATTGCATAAATGGTTTGGCCAAGGCATTTTGTTTTTGTTTTATTGTTGTTATAGAGTTAATTTCTAGGGAGCTATGGATGAAGGATGAAGGCAAAGATATGGCATTGTTGCGACTCAAATCAACGAGAAGATTGCAGGTGGCATTATTTCAACATGGCAAATCTTCATCGAGAAGATTGCAGGTGGCATTATTTCAACATGGCAAATCTTCAACGAGAAGATTGCACGTGGCACTGTTTCAGCATGGAAAATCTTCAAACAATTCATCCGCCTAAATTTTACAAACCAGTTTTGTTTTATTCATCTAATGTTTTATTGTTTTTACCTGCAGGTTCAGAATGAATGCGCAATTTTTTTAATTTTTTTTTTTATTTACTTCTAAGAAATTAAACTGAAAAATGTAAAACAAATTGAATTTTTTCTTTTTTTTTAGTAAATGGAGACAAACGCATTAAAAATTGGAGACTAAAAAATAGATTAGGCAACTTGTTTTCATTGTCAACAATAAAAAATATTCCTGAAATGGTTCTGAATCATCCCTGTTTTGTGATCCTCGCGTTCGCGGGAAGTGCTGAGGAGAATCATCCCTGTTTTGTGATCCTCGCGTTCGCGGGAAGTGCTGAGGAGAGCATACTAGAGAAAAAACATTATTTTATTTATTAACCTACCTACTCTATGTTAATTAGAAAAAAAATGTTTTACGTCAAATTAGATTTTCAATGTAGCCATTCTCGTAATAGTAACAACAATATATTCTCTGTCAATTTTTCGAATGAAAAGTGAAAATATGTAAAAATCAGTAAATCTAGTTGTTGTTGTTCGATAAGGCTTTCGTAGGCTTGATTTACCTCGCTCAGATCATGCTGTAACTTCTCTTCATCTTCCTCCATCTCCCCTTCGAATAATTGTTTGCCATTAGATGCGTAGGAGTCTTCAGATGTTGAATCTTTGTTTGTTTTTGGAGGAGTAGTTGAACCTTTAATTCTTGTCAAGATCTCCTCTTCCTTTGTTTCTAGAGGAGTAGTTGAACCTTTAATTCTTGTCAAGATCTCTTCTTCCGGGGAAGAGGAGATCCCAACTTCTGCTAGGATCTGAGTGAGTAGCTCCAAGCTGAAACTCATTGTTAAACCATGTTGAAAAAGAGATTCTTACAACACTCAAAACTGAAATTTGAAAATCTTAAATGAAATTAAACTACTTACGTGAATAAAAGAACTCTTGCTGAAACAACAGACGCTTGTTGAAACATATAAAAAACACTCTTCACAGTTTCAGAAATCAAACTCTTGCTGAAACACATAAAAAAACACTCTTCAGAGTTGCAGAAATCAAACACACTTGTATTAAAATAAAAACACTTCTACATAAAAGGGGAAGGACAACCTAAATTTGGAGCAACCCCACGAAAGTGGATACATGGGCTCTTCTCTCATGTGTTACCGTCTTCTCTCCGCCCTTAGGTCGTCCATAAAACCAATCCAAAAACCATTAAAGAAATCTAATTCAAATGATACCTGTTACCGTTTACAACTCCTCGACAATGATGCCAAAATGTTGGTGCAATTATATGCATAATATATTACCAAACATAAATTATCAACCATGATTCGTAGTCAATAGAGTTGATGCACTATATGTGCCGACAACAGGTAGTTTATCTATGTCTGATGAGTATAGCATAAAGAAGAGACATTCGAAACTCAACACTCCGTTTTCACACTTCAAAGATAACACTCTCCACACATTTCAAAATTCAGAAAGAAAAACCCATAAACACACAAAAACTCTTGCTCAGGTGATGGACCAGTTCATTGATGGCTCATGAAAGGAAAAGATGAACTTTGATTCTAACTCCTGAAGAAACTAAAATAACAAGTGGGATACTCCATTAAAGCTCATGCATGGTGAAATATGGAGATCCAACTGTTCCTTCATTGCCACACATTGCAACAAATTCTAATAGTGAAATCAAAACAAAATAACGTGAAAACAAAATAGTAGGTACATGAAATGAAAATCTACACTATTAATTTACAATGAGCTTACCAAGATGGATTGGTGGCCCTTGCCGATGCAAACATGGAAGCTTTTAGATCATAAGATACTATCTTCTAAAAGATACAAGATCACTGATTTCAAACTTGCATTAATCTTCAACAAGTAGATTTACAAAAAGAGTTTTTTCATGAATCCAATCTACATCATAACAATTCCCTCCCCCATGGAGAGAAGGCACTCTCTTTTATACATGAGAGATTTGAAAAGAAGATAAGCATCTCATAATTACAGATCCACTTTTCTCTCAACCAATTTCCCATTATTACAAAATATGATCCCTTCAAATCTTCACACATACCTCTCACATATATTGGATAAGATATGTTTATCCATATCTCCATGATGTTCTCCTTGGAATAGGCTTGAATTATCTCCACAAATATTGAAATGGTGGAGGAAGTATTCAAGAAGTCTTTTTGAATTAATCCTTCACATATTCCTACACATGACAAAGCTCACACATTTTTGAGATATATATGAAAACATGTCAATTTTCTAATATTTAATCACAAATTTCCTTTTAATACTAAAATAAATGTTTGGAAAATAATAAGGTTAACCCCATATTTAATTATGAAAATGGTATCATGAAAGGTTAATGGGGCAATGAAATGTGAAGAATTATGAAGGGAAAGGTGGATGGAAATATGACATTTCTGAGTCCCAATAGTCTTGAAGGATTTCAGACTTGATATCCTGCCCATATGTTCGGACTGGATTGTCGACTGTACCCTCCCAAGGGCTAACTGTGAGTTGGTGTCTTTAGTAGCCATAATATTTAGGGTCTTTACACAAGGTGACAATGAAGGGAAGTATTCATTGTACCTGGAACAAATGGTGTTCAAACTCACTCGGGTTCCTTGGAGGGTAAATCCACGATTACTGTGTGGAAGCTTGCACCAAGGCATAAGTCCGATAAGCAGGTCACCATTGTAACTGTTGCACCCACTCATATCCTATCCCCTTCTTGAATTGATCATGCAATATTGGATTTCATCACCAACTAGTACAGTCATTGAGAGAAGGTTTGTTTGCTTGTTGGTTATTCTCTATTTTTTAGTGTGTGTTGTTGTTCTAATAATTTTTCAAGATTGATCTTGTAGATGATAAAGGTATTCATAGATCACATAGGATTCATGGGTTGCCTCCGGAAGAAGGCTATGAACCCTTACCTCCTAATTCACCAGAAGACATCTACCATGAAGAGGTAGAAAATCGCTCTGACGTTGGGAAATTTTCCAACAAAGAGCCTTGGCTATGGTTGAGGATCCCACTCCTCGTACTACACTTATGTCACAAGATCCTATTGAACCACTCCTGTTTCAATTAGACTCATTTGGTAATATTATAGAAGAAGAAGTTCCTGGTTTTCCATTGAGACCAATTACAGAGACATATATGGGATCCACATAACCACTTTTTAGTGATGACTATAGGACTCCCGTTCGTCCTACTAACGCAATAGATCCACATAAAAAATTTCTCATTCTTTATGGAGGATTCCATCAAGATGTGATAATTATGAGCATTTTGAATATATTCGACAACCTCTTAATCCTCATGACCCTCTTTTCGCTGAGGCAGGACCATTCGGTCAAACTATTGATCATACCATCAAACATATCATCGACCTACTGTTACGTCAACACAAGTCCACCTCAATGTTGGAGTCATCACTTCTACTCATACACAATGAACTTCAACCGTTAATCCCACCATTACACCTTTTCACACTACATCTCCTCATGTTCCACAAAATCCTGTTGGAACGTCTTTACAACAGAGAATGCAGACCCTTTCTAGACATACACAACTAACTGTGAGACATATCCCGACTGGGGGGAAACCACCATCTAGTGGACCTATCCCTCCCAGGGGACAACCATCATTTAGTGGGAATACCCCTCCTAGGGTAAAACCACCTTTGCATGTTCCTTCCGAAGGAAAAACTCCCTTTACTGGTCAAACCCTAGTTGTAAATCAACCTATGGTAGGGGACAACCTTATTTTTTCGGAAACCCTTCGCAATCCTGGGGAGTACCTTTAGGAGGTACATTTAATCAACCCTACGCTAGGGGTCAATCATACCATAACCCACAAGAAGGAGTATCAAATCCTATTCCTTCTGGACTATCTTATGGACAGCCTTATCCATGTCTCCCAAATCCCACCTAGGGTCCTCAAGGAAAACAACCTTATCCTCCCCAAGGGGATAATGTTTACCATCCTTTGGGGCCAACTGTTTACCCTCCTCAGGGGAAAAGTGTTTACCCTCATCAAGGGAAAACTGTTTATTCCCCACAACCGAATCAACCAACTTATACTCCTAAGAATCCGTCGGTTTCACTAAGAATCAACTGGTGTCCCTATGTTGCACCAGTATCACCCTTAGATTGACTGACAATTACCCTTCCTTGCCACTCTGGATCTACCAGAGTTGTCTCGGTTGACAAATGATCCCATATTGCATTTTCCTTTTTGGTTAGTAATTCCTACTAAATTACCTTCTAACATCCCCAAGTTTGACGGTAAACCTGGAGAAGACCCAAACAAACATGCGATGACATTCCATTTATGGTGTTCATCAAACTCATTGATGGATGATTCTCTACATTTACATCTCTTCCAGTGCACACTTACGGGCTCTGCAACAAAATGGTAAATTGAACTTCCACTTGGTTCTTTTCAATATTTCAACTCCCTCTCTATGGATTTTCTCACACATTTTAAATTACCCATCCGTTACGAGAAGGGTACTGAACTTTTAACCTCTCTTCGTCAAACGAAATCCATACATATCTCTGATCACATTCATGAGTGGATATGATGATGAAGATTGATTAAAGAAACCATTCCTGACCAACTATTGGCATAATGGTTTACTAAATATCTTTTACTCCCGATTTCTCGTGACGTCACCATGGGTGGTGTAGTCACTGAGGAATAAGCCATTGACCGAGCTCATTACTTAGATTTGGTTTACTCCCAATCTGGTACTTTTTCCAAATGCTACTCAAACTCCTATCGATCCATCCAAACCTTCTTCCACAACACATGCAGATGGAGTTATCGGTATCGTCAAAACCCAATCCACATCACAGTTGACCAGAATAGTAAATCACTCTATTTCCGCACCCGTTACCAGTTCAACTTCACTCTCCTCTACCTCCCTCCCAACTCAAATCTATGAGGTGAATGCAGTTCAATCTGCCTCTTCACAACAATCCGGGGGTAAGAAGAAAACAAAAAATAAACCCAAAAAGAATATTAATAATAATGAACATCATAAAACACAAACTGCACCACTTGCTGCTGAAAATCCACCACAACGAAAACCAAAATTCCCATGTCTTATTTGTCGTGAAGATCATTTCACCCGAGACTGTCCACATCACGACAAAGTTGCAAAAATTTTCAAAGGGAATTCCCAACCCGCCGTGTTAACACAACCTTTTCCTCAGCAGCAATCCATGGTTGCTCAAGCACTTGCCCCTCCCACAGGGGGCAGTTCCAACCACCATCCTAGTGATGAAGCCTCGATGAGTGCTCATATTTATATTGTTATCACTGAAATTTCGTCTACACATGGCGACAAGAACTCCACATCATCAAAACAGCAATGAAGTCATTCATGGCACTGAGTTAAGTTCACAACATTCCAGAAGGGTCAAAAACTATACAAAGTAACCAAAAATTGAAGGGCGCGTTACAGCAATAAGGT